>ML098100.1:37987-52921 GCA_003697995.1 Taxidea taxus jeffersonii | reverse complement strand
CCATCTCATCCCAATTTCCTCTTTGAAGCCCGAGTTTGATCTTTATCTCTAACACCTTGTCAAGTCCCTGGTGCAGACCCTCACGATTTTATTTCTTGATTCCTGCCCTAGCTTTTCTTTTTCTTTTTTAAGATTTTATTTTATTTATTTGACAGACAGAGATCACAAGTAGGCAGAGAGAGAGAGAGAGAGGAGGAAGCAGGCTCCCTGCTGAGCAGAGAGCCTGATGCAGGGCTCTACGATCCCAGAACCCTGGCTGGGATCATGACCTGAGCTGAAGGCAGAGGTTTTAACCCACTGAGCCACCCAGGCGCCCCCTGCCCTAGCTTTTCAATCAGGCTTTGAGGGCCAGTCCTTGGCTACAATATGTTTTTACATAGATGGCAGATTATTCTTCCTAAAACTCTGCTTCTTTTTATCCTTAGATTCCTCTTTGGATCCACATCTCCCACTCCAGTGCTTCCTGCCTGGCACTCAGGGAGGATCCCAGCCCACTCCTCCAAGCTTGTCTTCCCCAACACCCCCCAAGTTCACCCTCAAGGTCAGTTCAAACAGACCCCAAACCACGCCATGCTCATTCCCACTCCCAGATCTGTGCCAGCAGATCCTGTCTGTGTAAATCCTGTCCATCCCCCCAAAATCAATCCCCCCACCCCAGTCCCAGTCCACCTTGACCCAAACTGCCCTCTATCTCCTGAACTTCTTATGCACTCTCCTCTAGGATCACATGGTATTTTTGCACTGAAATTGTTCCCTAAGAGGCTCCCATGTTTCCCCAATGTGACGGTGAGCTAGCCCTTTGGGGACAGGCGTGATGCCATACATTTAGGGCACTTGATAAAAAGGCAGGTGCCCAGGTCCCATCCCAGACTGGCTAAGCCAGAATCTCTGCAGGTGGGCCCAGGCATCTGTATTATTTTTGGTAATAACTTACCAAGGTGTAATTTACATACCATGAAATTCGCCTTTCTGCACTGTCCCAGCCAGTGGTTTGTGGTATATTCACAGAGTTTTGCGACCATCACCACTATCTAATTTTAGAGCGTTTTCATCGCCCCAAAAGGAAATTCCAAATCCTTTAGCAGTCACTCCTCATTCTCCACCCCCCCCACACACATTCCTCCAGCCTCTGGCAACCACTAATCTACTTTCTGTCTCTGTGCATTTGCCTGTTCTGGACATCGCTTGTCCATGGAATCGTACGATACGTGGCCTTGTGTGTCTGGCTTCTTTCCCTCGGCCTCATGTTTCATCAAGGTCCATCCGTGATGTAGCAGGTGTCAAGCCTTCCTTCCTTTCAACGGCCGAATCCTATTTCCCTGTGCAGATCAACCCCGTTTGGTTTATCCAAGCATCCGTTCATGGCCATTTGGGTCCTTTCCTCGTTGGGGCTGTTGTGTTTAGTGCTGCTGTGAACGCCTATGTGCGAGTTCTTATGTGAACGTGCGTTCTCACTTCTCTTGGCTGGGTACTTAGCAGTGGAACTGCGGGGTCACAGGGTAGCTTTTCCGCTTAATCCTTTGAGGCTCTGCCAAACTGTTTTCTACGGCAGCCGCACCATGTAACAATCCCGCCAGCAACGGAGGAGGGTTCCGGTTTCCCCATGTCCTTGGCCCGTGGGTCTCTATCACGTTGCACAGGTGCAACCAAGTTTGAGTACCCTGCTCTGAGCTCCAGAAGTCCGACTTGTTTACCCCTCTGAGGTGTGGGGTGGCCTGGGGTTGGGTCCCCTTGCACAGAAAGCCCCAGGGTTGAGGACAGCGGGGATGGCATGCTGACGAGGGGGAGGGGGAGCGTTACCGAGGAAATGAGGGCTCTCGGCAGCCCGGGCGCTGAAACTCGAGGCCCAAGAAACTGAGTGCTTAGAGCGATTTAGGAGGAAGTAGCTGGGGTAGAGGGAGGACAGAGACGGAGCTAGGTCCTGACTCAGCCTTTGAGTTGCTGTTTGACCGTGATTGGGTCAGTGAGCCTCCCCAGCCAGGCTGTGATCGGTGGAGAGAACCAGGATGGTGTCTGCTTCTCACCCCCACCGGCCAAAGGGTGCCGTGAGGTTAAAATTAGTTCATTGAAAGCCTCTGGTGCAAGTTTGTGGTAACTCTGATGCATTATCACGGTATTATCTCGGTCTTGTCCTTGGCTGGGAACAGGAGGGAGTGGTTGATGGGACAGGCGACGCCACAGTTTTCCGGACTGATGCAGCAGCTCTGATTCTTTCCAAGCCCAACAGCCCTGGTTTAAATCCCTGCCTCCCTCCCCGCCACGGCTCAGATGGACTAAAATAAACAGGAAGTTTCCATTTCACCCAGACCTCACTGAGGCTTGGGTGGCATGTGACTCCGGCTGCCCAGTTCCTTCTCTCTGTGGATTTTTCAGGCTGGGGTGTGACTACATTTGTATTCACAGCAAAGATATGTTCTTCTTCTTCTTCTTTTTTTTTTTTGCCTCTATAACTTCCTGTCCCACACTGATTCTAGTACCTCCCCCCCTCCATACACACTTATACAACATCAAGAGGGCATGTGCCGAGATAAAAGGGCTAGAATTCATATCAAAGTCCCATACCCAAGAGCTCGTTGCAAATCCAGATGAAGCGATCTGTGGGGGCAGAGGCTGACAGTTGTTACTCAGAAGCTCAGCCCCCAGGAACAGGAACAGGAAGAGGGTTGTGTTTGGGTTTGGGTTTGTTTGTTTTGTTTTGTTTTTTTGAACCAAGTGAAACCTTAGTCCCTTGAGCAACATGAGGCTTTGTTTTCTTGCCTTGCCCCGCACTGGTTCCCCCTGGGGTAGCAGGGAGGAGAGACCCGGCTTTTCTTGGCCCCTGGGCAGAGGTGGAGGTCTGTTTCCTTTCTGCCATGAAAAGAACGGCAAATCCCCAAAATGGGCCTACATGGAAATAGTCACTGAGGACAAGCAGCTGTTCCCATCCCCATCCGACGGTCCTCACTTGACAGCCACGGCAGGCCAGCCTTCTCCTGCTTCCTGGAATTGTGTTCCTAAGCTGGGGGATAAGCAGATGGTATAAGTTCATTTATGGCTTTGGAATGTTAAGGCGTGTGTGTGTGTGTGTGTGTGTGTGTGTGTGTGTGTGTGTGTGTGTCTTCATAGAAAAATAGAAGAGACAAGGGACGCCTGGGTGGCTCAGTGGGTTAAAGCCTCTGCCTTCAGCTCAGGTCATGATCCCGGGGTCCTGGGTTCAAGCCCCGCATCGGGCTCTCTGCCTGCCTCTCTGCCTACTTGTGTTCTCTGTCTTTCAACTAAATAAATAAAATCTTTTAAAAAAAATAGAAGAGACAAAATTTTGTCAAGCCTTTGTATATTTCTCACGTCACCTTGTCATCCAGACCTGCAGTCATCCGCTTTCAGACAACCGAGTTCTAACCCCTACAGCCGGTGGAGGAGGTCTGTTTCTGACTGAAAGAGTCCAGAACATTCTTGTAAGAGGACTGAGAATCTTCCCAGAACTCTGAGAAACCGTGAGCAAGGGTATCCTCGCCCCTGTGGAGCCTACTGGGCTACCCTCGAAGAACAGAGGTCACATAGATGTCTGGGCTGTGTCCCCAGGGCTGTGACCTGGGGATAGAACCTGTTTGAGGGAGGACTTTGAACTGAAAGACGAAATCCCCAGGAAAGGTCACGGGGCACCTGCTCTTTGCTCTAGTGTGCATACGGTCAGCCCTCAAACCTCACCCAGCCCCAGGCGGGGATGGAGGGACAGTGAAAATTGGACTCCAAGAGCATCCAGAAGCCTCGGGCTGAGGCATGTTCCAGACCCTGCCCCTTTGAAGCACGAATGGATTAGAGGTACCTGCTCATCACTAGGCACCCTGCCCACCCAGTTTGACGGGTTGGGGGCCACTCCCTCCCCAGGGGCAGTTTCTAGCCTCACTCCAGCATCCCCAGCAACCCTCAGACTCCAGGGCATTGTCCAGAATGTTGATGGTTGGGAGATGACTCTGGCAAATAACCAGAGCTAAAAAATAACGAACTGGTGCCTCCCACTTGGGCCACCCCAATTTCTCTGCCCAGCTGTGTGGAAAGGGGGATGGAGCTTTATTTTCCAGGGAGTCAGCTCATGGGCTAATGATGCAAGCTCCAGAGAGTGAGTGCTGAGAAGGCTGCCGAGAGTTCTCTCAGTCATCCTCTGCCACAAAAGGCATCACCATCCTGACCCGGGGGAGGCAGGGCCCGGCGCCAGGAGTCCATCTCTGAGGCTGTTTCTCAGTGGTGAGGGGAGCAAATAATAGCTCTGCTGTCCTGAGATTGTCATGAAGATAAAAGGAGATGATGTGGGGGAAGCCTCAGGAGTGCTGGAATGTTCTGTAGCCTGATGTAGGTGTGGGTTACCCAGTTGTATACATGGGGCAAAATTCATTGAGCTGGTCACTTTAGATTTATGCCTTTAGCTGTCTCTAAATAATATCAATAAAGTACCATAGGCAGGAAAAAGAGCAAAGAATGAGGTAACTGATGGGCTCAGGCATTTCATACCCGGTCAACCATTTGTCAGCACGGATTTAAAAACTTTCAGTGAAGGGACGCCTGGCCGGCTCTACCAGTGGCGTATGTGACTCTTGATCTTGGGGTCGTGAGTTAGAGCCCCACATTGAGCATAAAGATTACTTAATAAAAAAATAAATAATAACCTTCAAAAAATAAAATAAATTTTAAAAATAAACAAAAATAGGGGTGCCTGAGCCACCATTCAGTCGTTAAGCCTCTGCCTTCAGCTCAGGTGATCCGGGGTTCCTGGGCTCGAGCCCCGCATCGGGCTCCCTGCTCGGCAGGAAGCCTGCTTCTCCCTCTCCTACTCCCCCTGCTTGTGTTCTCTGTCTCTCTGTCAAATAAATGAAATCTTTAAAAAATATTAATAATAATAATAAATATTTAAAACCTTTTAGTGGAACATAACCACTCCCCTGATTTCTAATATCATGGGTCCATTTTGCCTTGTTTTTGAACTTCCTATAAATGGAATCATACAGTACAGATGCGGGCTTGTTTTCTTTTTTTGGTCAACATTAAGAGATGCATCCACCTTGTCTCAAGAGCTCATTCATTCACGTGGCTGTATGGTATTGAACTCTCTGACGACGTCATTTATTTCTCTGTTCCACGTCAGTGGCATTGGGGCAGTTTCTGGTTTAGGGTTATTATGAGGAATGCTGCCATGAACATTTTTGTCCTGGGGCAAATGTATATTTGCATTTCCCTAGGGGATCTACTCAGGAGTAGGAGTGCTGGGTCAGGGAAAGCATCTGTTCACTTTGGGTAGATACATACAAAGCTCTAACGGAGCTCATACATCTTCCCCTCTCCCCAAGACCCCTGAATGTGGAGCTTTCACCATGGTTCTCCCGAAGCATGCCCCTGGAACTGGGGCGGTGGGGGCAGTTGTCCCCTCAAGGGAGGCTCTCAGTCAGCAGGGGGCCGCCATTACAAAATACCACAGACCACGTGGCTTCAACACCAGAAATGTTCTCACAGTTCCGGAGGCTGGAAATTGGAGCTTGGAGTGCTGGCTTGGTCAGGTTCTGGTGAGAGCCCCCTTCCTGGCTTGCCGCCTTCTCACAGTGTTCTCACATGATGGAGAGAGAGAGAGCTCTCTGGTGTCTCTTCTTTTTCTTAACTAGACTGCCTAGTTGTGTTTTTATTTTGTATTTATCTTTTTTTAAGATTTTATTTAGAGAGAGAGAGAGAGAGAGGGAGTGGGAGCGGGGGAGGTGTAGAGGAAGACAGAGACTCTTAAGCAGACTCTGCTCTGAGCCTGGGAGCCCGATGCGGGGCTTGATCTCATGATCCTGAGATCATGACCTGAGCTGAAATCAAGAGTATCAGATAAAAAACGTATCTCTTTTTTTTTAGATTTTATTTATTTATTTGACAGACAGAGATCATGAGCAGGCAGAGAGGCAGGCAGAGAGAGAGGAGGAAGCAGGCTCCCCGCTGAGCAGAGAGCTCCATCTGGGGCTCGATTCCAGGACCTCAATCCCAGGACCATGGGATCATGACCTGAGCCGAGGGCAGAGGCTTTAACCCACTGAGCCACCCAGGTGCCCCCCAAAACGTATCTTTTTTAAGTAAGATTCTACGCCTGGGTGGCTCCCTCAGTTAAGCATCTGCCTTTGGCTCAGGTCATGATCTCAGGGTTCTGGGATGGAGTCCCAAATCGGGCTCCCTGCTCAGCAGGGAGCCTGCTCCTCTTTCTGCCTGTTGCTCCCCCTGCTTGTGCTCTCTTTTTCTGACAAATAAATAAAATCTTAAAAAAAAAAAGTGTCAGAGACTGGAAGACACCAGGTGACATAATAGCCACACACAATGTGGAATTGTGGGTTGGATCCTGAAACAGATCAGGAACATTTGTGAAAACACTGGTGACACTGGGATTAGGTCCATAGTTTGGTGAATAGTGACATAACTAAATGCAGTGTGGGATCTCCAGGGATTGAGCTAGAACCCATATGTTTAGCAAAGGTGCCTCCAGAGATTCTAATGTTGCATTAAAAACACTAGCACTGCAGTGTTGTTAATAGTTGAAGCTTCTTGTGACTCCATGGGGGTTCATCATATCACTTCTTCTCTACTTTTGTGTTCTTTCGCAAATGCTAGAACCCCAAAGCTCGCTTGGCAATTGTTTTCAAGAGCCAAATACTAGAAAATGGCCCAAATGTCCAGCAATGACAGAATTCAGTACATTGTGCTATTCACAAATATTACAGAGCAAAGAAAGCTCAAAACCAGGCAAAACCAATATTTAAGGGGCGCCTGGGTGGTTCAGTCAATTAAGCATCTGCCTTCAGCTCAGGTCATGATCCTGGGGTCATGGGATCAAGCCCAGTGTTGGGCTCCTTGCTCAGTGGGGAGTCTGCTTCACCCTCTCCCCCTGCTTGTGTTCTCCGTCAAATAAATAAAATCTTTAAAAAAAACAACTCATAAATGAGCCTATCCTCTGACCTCTAACCCCAGCCCTGGGAATTTATCCTAAGGGAATTTTTTTTAAAGATTTTATTTATTTATTTGACAGACAGAGATCACAAGTAGGCAGAGAGACGGGGGGGGGAAGCAGAGAGAAGCGGGGGGAAGCAGGCCCCTGCTGAGCCCAACGCGGGGTTCGATCCCAGGACCCTGGGATCATGACCAGAGCTGAGGGCAGAGGCTTTAACCTACTGAGCCACCCAGGCGCCCCCTCAGGGAATATTTTTTAAAAGACTTACCCACCATCCAACTTCACAACTGTCAGCTGATTGAGTGATCTCATTTTGTCTGTACCCTGCCCCACTTCTGCCCCTCGGATTACTCAGAAGCAGATGCCAGACATTGTTTCCTTTCATTGATAAACATGTATCTCTGGAAGGTCAGAAGCCCCCTCACAAAAAGTAATTGCACTACCATTATCACACCTCAGGAAAAAAACTCCCACACTTCTTCAGTGTCCGGGTGCTTGTGAGAACTCATGAGACCAATGTCTGGCTCACAGAGAAAACTTAAAATCAAGAGCAGTGGTAGTTACTGGTGAGTCACTAGTTCTCAGTGTTTCTGTGCAACGGGCTCACCTCCATCGTAGTGATGCTATGACTACACAGGGTCACCCCAGCCACATGCTCTCCATATTCCTGAGAGAGAGAGAGAGAGAGAGAGAGAGAGTGTGTGTGTGTGTGTGTGTGTTGTCTTTTCTTAACACGACAACAGTTAAAGTTGTAAAACAGGAAATTTTGTATTTGCCAAGGGGCCATGCAGATCTCTCATATGATGGAAAATATATATAAAAACATTTATGTATCATGACTGATTGGAGCTGCCCTTTCCCTCTAGTTTTATAGGTTCATTTGCTTCCCAATATTTTACCTAGAAAAAATTTTAACCTGCCAAAAAGTTATAAGAATGAACAGCCCAAAGGAAGGAAAGTGAGATGCACAGGGGTTTATTTTTCTTATGGAAGGAGAGGCATCGGGGAAGACAGCTCAGGCTGGGGTACCGGCATCACAGGGTCATCCGTAATGTAGGTTTGCTCAATCTTTCTATTCCACTATGGTCAGCATATGGTTTTAGTCTTTCTGGTCACAGAACACTTCCTGCACCCCTGGGTGTGAGGCTCCAAGTTCTAGGAGAGAAAAAAAATAGCAGATCTGAAAGGTTTTTTATGAGGTTTCCTTGGAAAGGGACACCCATCCATCCCAGGGACTTCTACCCACACCTCATTGACCAGAATTGAAAGACAAGGCTGCCCTAGAGGAAGGGGGGCTAAGGAGCCAAGGACTCTTAGAGAAGCATGTCCATCCTGAACCCAAGTGGGGTTCTGTTAGGAACGGAGACAGGAAAGGAGTATCTGTCACAGACAGGAAGAGAATAAAGGCAGAGGGGCAGCCACATCCAGGGTCCAGGATGAAGGCAGCAGGAAGGGAAGGAAGAGCAGACAGGAGCCATGTTCAAAAACAACGAGCCAATCTTAGGTGACAGTAGGAGAGATGTTACAATGAACCGTCGGGGTGGTGCTGAGCTTCCTGCCCTGGTGGACAAGTGGAAGGATTGGGAGGGAGGGGCAGGGCGTTATTTTTTGTGCCTGTCATGACAGTTTACTATTGGTGATATGTCCACTGAAACCATGGAATCATACAATGGCCCATTAAATAGACAGCATCTTCCTTTCAGGGAGTAAATGTGGTTTGGTGCTACAGATCCTTCCCTGGCAGGAAGACAGTAGGGAAGGACGGCCCTTGGTACAGGAGCATCAAGGGAACCACATCTAGTGGCCCGGAGAGAGTGGAAACCCAGCCCTCTGGAAGCTGGCCCTCAGAAGCTGGAAAGGAGGAGGCCAAGGAAGAGTCATCAGCCTCAGCAGCTCCTGTTCCCCCTTTCATAGGCAAGAAACTGGCTCGGGGCCCTGTCAAAAGTGGTATGGCTTTCCCTGAGGGCTTCCTTGGTACTTTAATTAGAGCCCCTAGCTAAGAATGTCAGGGAGGGCCTCTCTGAAGAGGGGACATTTGGGTGAGGCCTGAATAAGCAGGAGACTGCTGTGAGGAGAAAGGAAGTTGTAGCAGAAAGGAGGAACTTGGCAGGGCTAAGGGAGGGAAAGGAGGTTGGTGTGAGAAGGATACGTGGCTGTAGGGAGGAACCAAGGCAGGTGGTCTTCTAAGGCATAATGGAGGCAGGAAGGTCAGGTGAAGAGACGGTAGAGTAGTTCAGGAAAGAAAGGAAGTTAACTTGGACTTTAGCAGCGAGGGTGGTGAAGTCGCCAGGTTTGGAAGTAGAGCATCTGAGATTTGCTGATGACGCGTATGAGAAAAGGAGGAAAAAAAGAATGACTTCCGAGCCTTTGACCTGAGTGAGCAGGTGAACGATCTAGCCGTTTAAGGAAATGGGAGAAGGACCCAGAAGAGGTCAGGGAAAGGGAGGAAGAAGGTACACGTATCTACTGTTACCCACCACCTTTCAGTTCTTTAGTTCAGATAGTGGCGATTACCCCATTATTTGAATATTATACAATCTCTTAAAATTTATGTATCTTTATAGTAACTTATATTTTAATATAAATTTAGATACATCAATAGAGCTAAAGAGATTAATAAATCTAGGGAGTATGCTTAAGTATATTAATATAGTAAGTACATTAATGAATCTAGGGAGAAAAATACATGTGATCATTTCTGCAGAGGCTGAAAAGGCATGTGACAAGCGCAACACCCATTCTCGATAAAAATTCAAAATTTGAACAGACTGATACCCTGAGTTAATATTATTCTAGCATCATGCTTAATGGCAAACACCTGAAGAATTCACAATTCTTATTTTAACATTCTACTGGAGACACTAACTGAGGCAACTGGACAAGAAAAATGGATTAGAGGTCTAATAGTATAGTTTTAAGGAACAGATAAAATTACTTTATGTATTATTTGAGTGATTTCAGTATATCTTTATAGTATATCTTTAATAGGGTATATCTTTAATATAGTGTATCCTTTTTATAGTATATGATATAGTTTGTCTTTCATAAATATTACCATTTCTGCAATGAAAAAAAGAAAATAAAGAAACATAACCTGGTTAGTGCTGCCCTCCCCCAATTTGAGGTCTAATAATTGGAAAGGAGAAAGTAAGTAAAACTATTATTATTTGTACATGTATACCTCAAAAAAACAGGAAACTCAACCGAGAAACTACTGTAAACAATGTCAGAATTCAGTAAGGTAGCAGGAAATAAAGTATGCAAAAATCAACAGCTTTCCTATATATAATTACCAGCTAGAAATTCTAATGAAAGAAGATACCTCATTTATAATAGCAACAAATAACATAAAACACATAGGAATAAACTTCATATGAAATGTGCAAAAATTATACAAAGAAAACTAAAAACATTACTGAAGTTACAAAAAGACAACCTGAGGGGCGCCTGGGTGGCTCAGTGGGTTAAGCCGCTGCCTTCGGCTCAGGTCATGATCTCAGGGTCCTGGGATCAAGTCCCACATTGGGCTCTCTCTCAGCAGGAAGCCTGCTTCCCCCCCCCCCTGCCTGCCTCTCTGCCTACTTGTGATCTCTCTGTCAAATAAATAAATAAAAATCTTAAAAAAAAAAAGACAACCTGAACAGAGTCATCATATGCGTCAATTATCCCTAAGTCACTTTGTAAATCAACACCATTCCAAAAGAACCTGACAAATTTTTAGAGCTAAACAGACAGACTGTAAATGTTGTTTTTAAGAAATAAGCCAGGGGCACCTGGCTGGCTCAGTCAGTGCAGCAAGCATGACTCTTGATCTGGGGGTTGTGAGTTCAACCCCAACACTGGTCATAGAAGTTACCTAATAAAAAACAATTTTTAAAAACCCTCTGCAGGGGTGCCTGGGTGGCTCAGTGGGTTAAAGCCTCTGCCTTCAGCTCAGGTCATGATCCCAGGGTCCTGGGATCGAGCCCTGCATCAGGCTCCCTGCTTAGCGGGCAGCCTGCTTCTCCCTCTCCCAGTCCACCTGCTTGTGTTCCCCCTCTCGCTATTTCTCTCTCTGTCAAATACATTAATAAATTTTTAAAAATCCTCTATATTAAAAAAAATCCTCTGTAGTGTCAAAAACCAAAACACCATAAGCAACATGAAAACACAAATGGCCAAATGTAAAACAAAAACTATTGGCTACTTCTATAACAAAGACCTAATCTTCCTCATATAGAGCTTCTACAAATCAAACACAAGAAATAGACCAATAACGCAAAAGAAAAATCACCCAAAGGTCACTGGGAATGGGCAGTTAACAGAAAAAGAAATACAAATAGTCTTTTAAATAATGGGAAGGTGCTTGAGCTCACTCAGAAGAGAACTATAAAACTATCCAGGTTAAAAAAAAAAACCACCAAAAAAACAAAAAAGAGGATCAATTATATTAGCCAACATACAAGTTTGCCAACACACTCAAATACGAAACTATGGAAAAAGAAGCATTGTTGTACCTTGTTGATGGCAGCACAAACTGATACAACTCCTGTGGGGAACTTGACCATATGTGCCCAAATATCAATGAATATACTTATGTGTACAAAGTTAATCATTCATTGCAGTATTACTGGAAATAACAAATGATGGAAAACAACCTATCAATAGGATAGTTGCATAATTATGGTATAGCCACACAATAAGACTATTCTGAGAACACAACTGTAAAAAAGAATGGAGTCTATGTAGTGACATGCAAAATTTTCCATTATATATTGTTCAGTAGAAAAAAGGTATGGAACCATATACTGTGCTATCTATTTTTTTTCTAAGCAAGCTCTATGCCCAACGTGGGGCTTGAACTCACAACCCTGAGATCAAGAGTCACACGCTCTGCCGACTGAGCCAGCCAGGTGCCTTGTAGCGTGCTACCTTTTATGAAAAATGAGAAGAAAATATATTCATAGATGCTTCCCTTTGCATAAAGACTCTCTAGAAGGATAGATAAGTAATATGTGGTTACTGGTTGGGATGGGGGCAAGGTGGGAATAAGACTTCATTGCATAACTTCACATATCGTGTGATTCTAAAATAAGTCAATGTATTTTCTAGGTAAAATATTAATTAAAAGACATGGTACTGGGAAAAAAAAAACGACATGGTACCGAAAGCTATGAACATGGATGGAAGCGCAAGCTGGAGAAAGACATGAGATCAAGCCAGGGCTTTGAGATCGGTGACATTAAGGGAATGATCCAGAAGAGAGGGAAATACAGACAATACATTCATAGGTGAGAGGCCACCATAGAACTAAGTGGTTGAGAAAAGCACAGCTAGATGGTCGAAATAAGAGCACGCCATACTTCCTCCACAAGGAGGTAATGGAAAGCAGCGAAAGGTGCTCGCTTCGGCAGCACATATACTAAAATTGGAAAGCAGCGAAGGGAACACAAAGTATTAATTTGGCCAGGGGTGATACCGGTTCCTCTCTTAGGGTTTCCAACAGAGCTGTTAGCAAATACATCCTCATCTTCTGGAACTAAATGCCTTTAAAAGGGGCACCTGAGTGGCTCAGTGGGTTAAGCCTCTGCCTTCAGCTCAGGTCATGATCTCAGGGTCCTGGGATCGAGCCCCAAATCGGGCTCTCTGCTCAGCGGGGAGCCTGCTTCCCCCACCCCCTCTCTGCCTGCTTCTTTGCCTACTTGTGATCTCTGTCAAATAAATAAAATCTTTAAAAAAAATAAATTAAATAAATGCCTTTAAAAAACACCTTTCCTTTGGCTGCTTGATCACTATAACATGTAAGCTATGGCTGTGACCACCTACTGACACTGCCATTCACAACAGAGTTGATTCTGTCCCAGTAGAGAACACAATAATAAGGGCCATCCAGTGTTTTTTAAGCTAGTTTTTGGAAAGCCACAGATGGGAATATAACCCGACTTCCCTATAGAATTAGAAAAAACCTGAGTTGTATCCCACCCAACTCCAAAGCTGGAAATCAGTAGGACTACCCAGGTTGCTGTGCTGTCAAAATTGAATCGTGCCCCCTCTTTTTTTTATTATCATCGTTAAAGCTGAATTCCCATCTCCAGATATTCCTTCCTATGGTAACACACCAAAACAACAGATTTAAAAAAGAGTGTTAAGTTTCACTTTATGTATTTATACCTTATCTCCAAAATGTAGAGGCAAGTTTCAGATGTCTGCGCAAGAAAATGAAAGAAGTTGAGAGAAAGAGAAATGAGTAGGCTGAGATTCAACCAGGGGTGTCGTTAATAAATGCCCCAGACCTCATTCCTAGGAGTGGGCCCAAGTAAAAACACGTCCTTAGAACCAAAGCCTGTCTGTGACACTGATATCCAAGATAAATCTACCCCACAGGTCCTATTACAAGGAATACTGTTAACCTTGTAGATCTCTTAGAAATCCACGGAATAAACAGACTCACAAACTGCACACAGCAGTTTCCATGCCCCTTGTGGAAAAGATGGCTTTGCCTAAGTGTATGCCAATTAAAGAAGCTTCTACAGGAAGTCACCACAGTACAATCCAGTTGACACAGTTCCCTGATGAAAACTGACATTAAAAATTTGTTATTAAAATTCTGGGACATTATGGTCATTAGGTTCAGTGCCTGCTGAGAATTAATATGAAAGTAAGACTCCCAAGTACTCTCCCAATGATGAGTTTTAAGAAGATGAAACTGAAAAGATGTAAGGTTTCTTTCTTTTCTTTAGATTTTATTTATTTATTTGACAAAGAGAGAGACAGTGAGAGAGGGAACACAATCAGGGGGAGTGGGAGAGGGAGAAGCAGGCTCCTCAGCAAAGAGCCTGATGCAGGGCTTGATCCTAGGACTCTAGGATCCTCACCTGAGCCAAAGGCAGACCCCTAACTGAGCCACCCAGGTGCCCCAGGGTGTGATAAACTGAATATTGCACAGGCAGTTCCTGACTTGACTTTCAGGAAGCCTCTGTCTCTGTTCCTAATAGGAACCCTTCCAGAAGGTGCTTACTGGATCAGAAGGGGAATGCCTGCATTAAATTTACGTCCATTTTTATGGTTGCCTTCAGCAGAAGCATTGCTCTTAAATATCTAGGCTGCCACGAGAACCAGCTGGACTCCTTCATCTATATATTCCTACGTGAACTTCCTTCACAAAATGTGGCATTTCATGGAGACACCTGCTCCATGGACATGCTCCAAACCAGGAGCATTATCTTGTGCTCCAGGAGCATGAATAAATAGAAGCGCTCCAGATAGGAAGTAGCAGATGATTTTTCCTGTTGGCTGGATATTCTGAGTTCACAATTTAAAAATGTGTTTTAGATTTAACATAATAAAGATGTCAATTCTCCTCCAAATCGATCTATAGGTTCAGCACAATTACCATCAAGATCCCAGATTTTTTTGTAAGGAAAAGCTTACATTCTAGGGCTGCCTAGCTGGCTCAGTCAGTAGAGTGTACAACTCTTGATCTCGGCATCATGAGCTCAAGCCCCACGCTGGGCATAGAAATTACTTTTTAAAAAAAAGGTAGGAAGGAAGGAATGGAGAAAGAAAGGAAGGAAACTTTCTCTAAAATGTGTGTGAAAAGACAAAGGAACTACAATAGCTGAAACAAATTTGAAAAAGAACAAAGTGGGAAGAATCTTTCTACCCAGTTTTCAGACTCACTATATAGTTAGAAGTAATGGAAACAGTGTGGTGTCAGGGGAGGGATAGACACATAGATCAGTGAAAGAGAAGACAACCCAAAATGGGCCCACACAAGGATGGTCAACCGAGCTTTGACAAAGTTGCATAGGCATTTCAACAGAGGAAGGAGGGGCTTTTCAACAGACAGTGCTAGAGCAGTCAAACATCCAAAGATTAAAAAGATTAAAGATTTTTGGGGCGCCTGGGTGGCTCAGTGGGTTAAGCCGCTGCCTTCGTCTCAGGTCATGATCTCAGGGTCCTGGGATTGAGTCCCGCATCGGGATCTCTGCTCAGCAGGGAGCCTGCTTCCC
>ML098100.1:16832-32447 GCA_003697995.1 Taxidea taxus jeffersonii | reverse complement strand
TGGCTCAGTTGGTTAAGCGGCTACCTTTGGCTCAGGTCATGATCCCAGCGTCCTAGGATCAAGTCCCACATCAGGCTCTTTGCTCAGCCTGCTTCTCCCTCTGCCTCTGCCTACCACTCTGTCTGCCTGAGCTCGCGCTCTCTAATAAATAAATAAATATCTTAAAACAAAACAAAACAAACCCGAGATATTCCTAAAATGCAGTGAACATTTGGAACCTCTGCATTCCAGTGGAAAGGCACATTAAGACCCATGTCAACACCTACATAGCTTAGTTACTGAGCTTCAAGAATAAGCCTGTGACCATTCAGCCAAGTCACTTAGGAGCATTAGGGGCAAGAGAAACAGCTACCCAGAATAGAAAAAAACATTTATGTAATTTTAGGCAAAGACACTGGAAACATTTTCAAAAATGATCCCTGTAAGTCATTTTAGAAAAAAAGTATCTGGTTTTGAAATTCAGACGAGATGGTTAAGAAAAAGCCCAGGGAACTGTAACACTGGGTAGAGGGGGAGAATGACTAGTATTTTATATTTAAACGTTATCATTTAAATTATAAAAATTAAACTACAAAAATTAACATAGTGTGCAAGTAAACCTGACTTATCATTTTAGCCCTGCTAGACCAGAAGTAATTCTCAGTTAAGAATTACAGTCCCCCCAGATAGCTTGTGTTCACTCACAAAAGCCAACTGGAACCATCCTTAGAAGCCGATTTCACTGTCACCTTCAGCCACTATCTCGTCAATGCAGCCATCCTAACAACTTTCCACACTTGACTAAACTCGGGCTCCCCTTCCTCTTTCCCACCTCCAAAACCAATATGGTATGCTTCAAAATTCTGCCCTAAAAACTCAGGTTTGCTGCGTTGAGATCATGATGAAGTACTTCTTTACAGTGCTCATGAAAAATTATTCTCAATCATACTGCAAAGAACTCCAAGTGAAACAAGCTGAATTAAACACTTTCCCTAGGTTTAATTGTATGATTGCCAACACTTCATGTTTGACCCCCCCGAACAGAATAGCCCTTTCTTGTGACTCAACCTCACTTCTCGGAACAGGGCTTATCCAGACCATCCATTCATTGGTAGTTGAGGGGCCTTCAGCTATGTGGAGAAACGGACGCCAGCAAAGAATGCAGAGGAAGGGTGCCCCATGCCATCTCTCTTACCCTGACCCCAAATACAGTTAGAAGTGGGCTCCATGCCCAACATGGGGCTTGAACTCACAACCAAGACTGAAACAAGTGATTTACTGACTGAACCACCCAGGAGTTCCCCTTGCTCCCCCACCCACCAAATACATTCTTGATCCCTTAAGTGTTCACCATCACTTGGATTACTAGGACATTTGCTTCTTACCCAACTTCTTCCACTGTTCAAATGACCTGCTCATTAAATGCTTCAAAGAACAAAGATATTCCCACCCGTATTAAGCTGCTCAAAGCACAAACCAATTTGCAATACACACTGAACATCACTAAGGACCTCTTAGATTCCCATCTAGTCCAACAACTCTTTTTGGGGCCAACTTCATCATTTATGACAAATACTTGTATCAGAGTAATTCTGTCTCCAAGAGGCATCTCCAAATTAGCACTGGACGGCAAACCAAAAAAAAAAAAAAAATTACACCTTACAATTCTTCAGGCAAGAGCACAACTTTATTTTCACCTATAATAATAAACCACAGTTGACAACAACAAAGGAGACTGTGCAGTTCAACTTTTTATTTTAATAAAATCAGAATATGCACAGCACATGCAGTGCTAGCATCTAAACTAATACAGTAAGCAATTACTAAAGCTACAGTGACTTGAAGTTCAATCTTTACATTCAGCAAGTTTAAATCCATTCTTACATGATTTTTGAAACCTTATTAACTGAAAATATTGCTTGCTGATAAAACTTGCTCAAACGCTACCGCTGAATGTACAAGTCACTGAATATGCCAATACAACAAAGATAACCACATGTTTGAGGATTGCAATGTGCCAGACATTCACTGAAAAAAAAAAATACACACAACTAAACAAAACTCACGCAACAAACATCTGAGAATCTGGACACTTCTTATCAGTGTTTTTGAAGTGTATCATTAATATCTTAAGACAAGTGTATCAAAACCTTGGCATGATTTAATTTCAAGTCGCCAATTTTGTTTTTACTAACATCAGAAAGTTATGGCTACACTGCCAATGCCGGGTCTGCTTAATTTGACTTAAGAGTTTAATATGACTTAACATTAAAAGCTCACACTACCCCGAAATATATAATTTCACGCATACGGTGACATTCAACATTCAAGTGCCAGTGTTTTTGTACTGTCTTTTGGTCAAGTTTCTTTAAACTTTCAAAGAATCACTTTTAGGCTTACAAAAATAAATATTTGTCAAAATGTTCAATAAATATTACATAAAACTAGCAGCAAAAAGTATCTAGAAATCTGTCGTGTGCAAATAGTTTTCTTCCCGACTATTATTCCCGTGGTCCCAAATAAATTTTAGAATCTAGTCCCATCCCCTTCCTAGACAAGCTGCGTTCAACAATCTCCAAGAGACAAAATAAGATTGGAAGTTTAAGGACACGCACACAAGACATATATATAAAATTCTCTGAATGTGCAATAAAAGAAGTACTTTGTAAAAAGTTATGGGCAAAATGTACAAGGGCCTAAACCTAGACTAATTGAAATAGCACCATAACAAATGACCTCAATACTGTCAAGTGCACCTACTTAATAAAAGTTTTAGAACAAGGCACAATACACTTGAAAATCTATTGCACTTTAGGAAATTTTTGCCGTCTTCCTATGCCACTGTAAAAAGATTGAGCGTTTTGATCACCGCATTCTGGCCACAAAATTAGCACAGAATTCAAAGTGGCAGAGGCATTTTAGTGGTGGACAATGCTCATCTTTGGCCAGATTTAGCATAAACAGACTATAAATACAATGGAAACCTATGCAACTAAAACTGACTACAACTGCACTGTAGAGCAGAATCGACACCTTGTGCAGTTATGTACATATTTCCAACCTGTGTGATCTCAAAGATTTCAGTTTGTTACTCTTCTGGAGCCATTTTTACAAAGTCTATAGTAAGCCAGTTTAACATCTCAACGCAGCTTGAACAGAGTAATGTGAATCGGCATTTAAAATAAAGCCTGCTGCATTAATTCTTCCTGTTCATACCCTCTTGACCAAAAAACATCAACACTAGCATGCGTTATTAGACCAAAAATCACCCAGGGCCCCAAGGAGGGCTGGTCATTGCTGTGGTCAGCCATTCTACCATTTCAATTTCATTTATGGCAGGCATTTAAAAAGTCTAAGTAGATGAATTCTCCTAAAAACCTATTTCAAGTTATCAGACCTTTAAACTTTCCCTGTAATAATATGCCCACATTTGGCTAGCTCATAGTTAATGATCTGCCTAAACATTGAAAGAGGAATTGCTGTATTTACTTGCATTAACTTTGAAAACAGTGCTTTGAATGTATGCATGTATTCATACATCACCTCATCATGACTGGAATGGCTTGTTTAAAGACTATCAGGTTCTAAATACCTATCCAGGATAGAGTGAGCAAATCAGAACTTTAACTTAATACAGTTTGCCACATTAGAAACTAATTCCATTATTATGCTTCAAGACGTTTGTTGTTTTCCCCCAATCTGCAAGTATCAAAAAGCCCTAATGCAGGCTACCGCATAAGTTTTTTCCTTATATTATTTATGGATGAATCGATGATTCCTGTTAAGTTGTATCACACCTGTGTGCCAAGGTTTGATTTTAGCCCAAGTTCAGTAAATTTATTTTGTCAAAACAATTGATATCTTGAGCATTACTGAGCCAACAGGACATCAAAATAAAAAGTTGTCTAAAGTTAAAGGCACAGTACATTAACAAACAAATGATCCTCAGTCACAAAATTATAAATGCAGTTTGGGATGGGGGTTGGCGGGAGGGGAGTTAATCCAAACTACAGCAATGAAGTCTTCGAACCACCTTCTGAACAGGGCTGCTGATTGTTCCTTTCAATTCTTCATGTGACCTTGAGCTCCCTTAAAAAAAAAATTTCAGTGGAGAATCACAGCTGGTAATGTACTGCGAGTTCTTGAAGCTACACAAGGTATAGTCTGGCTAAGTTACATGTGGTTTCCATATTAGCTTGTTTGGCAGGGTGACCTACTGCAAAGCAGGTTCAGTTACCCCACCAGTCAACCCCCTGGGAGTTATAATTTCCTCCATATCCATCACTGTTGTAAAAGCCTCCATAGCCACCTAATGAGAGATTTAAAAAAAAGAGACAAAATTAATTAAGTCAGCCACAGTTAAATCTTTCCCTTCTTTAAATACTTTGATGTCAAATTACTAAAAGCAATCTATAAGGCAGAACTTCCCCCAGTGTTTTTAATTATGCTCTCTCTGAAAAAGAGGGCTACAAGGAAGAAGAACCCCTTCCCAAAGACAGGTTAAAAAAGTCACATTACCTCCACCAAACCCTCTGCTGCTGCCATGGCCGCCGCCTCCACTGCGGCTGCTGCTTGCACGGCTGCTGCTGAAGCTGGAACTGCTGGCACCGCTGCTTTGTCGATAGTCTCGGGCACCGAATCCTCCACTGAATCTGCTACTGCAACGACAAGCCGTGCTGGTGGTTCTCCACCAAATGCAATCCCACCAAATAACCCAGTTCTTGTTAACACTTTCCTGTGGTCAATTCCTGACTGCAACACCAAAGTTTCCCTGTCCAGCCCTCTTTTCCCTAATAGTGATCATAAACGCTGTAGCCATGAATGGCTGGCTTTAACTCAGTGTCATCCCTTCTAACACTCCTCACCCGAAGGATCCAGGCAACCTAAGAAACAAAGCCCACTCAACTGAACACTGGAAAAGTGAACTGTGGACATAGCACCATCCCTCTCTTTACGCACCACCTGTATGCCTTACCTCTTCGATCGTCCACGACTGCTTCCCTTGTAGTGGTGCTCATAAGCCATGTTTTCTAACCAAGATGGCACTTCTTGTTTAGCTTCAACAAGAAGATCCAACAAATCCTTGGTAATGTTTATATTCCTCTCATTAAAGAACGAGGTGGCAAGGCCTAAACCAGTTCCAAAAAGTACATAAATTAAGGTCATCCACTAAAGCATAGTACTCTTACTTTCCTCTACAGCATCTTAAGTAGAATACCATGAAAAGAGAGGACAAGTCATCTGTATTGTGGAGACAAAATTTTAACCACATTCCTTAGAAACAAGATTTCTTAGATCTAAGATCCTAGAAAGTTCTTGGCTGCATGTATCCCACTGAAAAACCACCACCAGACCATCAAGTAACTGAACACTTACCAAGGTTCCCTACACGTCCTGTACGGCCAATGCGATGTACATATTCTTCAATATCACTTGGCAAGTCAAAATTGATAACATGTTTCACATTTGAAATATCCAGTCCTCTTGCTGCTACCTGGAAAATAACTTTTGTTATATATGGTGCACTTCAAGCCAAACATTGAACATGCTGAACCTGAGAATAAGAATTGTCTTATACATACTGCTGTAGCCACTAGAATTGGGCTTTTTCCTGAGCGGAACTGGTGAAGGGCCTCTTCTCTATCTCTCTGAGATCGGTCTCCATGGATACTGGTACAAGCATACCCTTCATGGTACAAGAAATCTTCCAGAGAATCTGCACCCTTTTTGGTCTCCACAAACACTAAGGTCAGTGAATCCTTGCCTGATTGTGAAAAATTACCAGGTTTTTGTCACTAATAGTGACTTAGCTCTCTTTACATTTAATAAACATGCAAAGACAACGCAAATAAAAGAGACTTTTAACCAATATTCTGAATGGGGAGGAAAAGCAGTTAAGGCAATCCAAATGGACTCTCATCACCTAAGCCACCAACGTGATGCTAACATTGTCATTTTACCTGTTGCATTTAGGAGATCAAGCAAAAATGACCGTTTGTCGGACTCTTCCACCCAAACGACTTTCTGTGTAATATTCTCAGAGGTAGAGCCAACTCTTCCTACAGCTAAAAAGATATACTCATCCAAGAAATCACGGGCCAGCATCTGCAAGAAAAAAAATGTTTATTATCTACTGAGATTCCCAAGTAGTACAAATTCCCAAGTAGTAAAAGCGGCAACATCGAACAATCAATACCTGTATTTCCTTAGGGAAAGTAGCACTAAACATCATAGTGTGGCGGACACCCTTTGGTGGCATAGTATCTTGTTCAACTATCCTACGTATCTGAGGTTCAAAACCCATATCCAACATCCGATCAGCTTCATCTAACACCAAGTATCTGCCAAAAAAAATTATTCAGTTTAGAATCCGAAAAGACAGTTTTAGTACAGCTGTTATCGAAATTAAGAGAGTTTGATATAAATTCCTCACACTGCATGATCTGACACGTGTACATGAGACCCAGCCCAGGATCTGTGCCATCATTCACAAGCATACAGCAAAACTAGCTCTTACTACTTTTCACTCTTTCCCAGTCTGGTTACTCTCAGCCTCTACTAAAAAAAGGTCCCTGATGACTTTTCAACATTAAAATTACAAATAGCCAACTTCTTATAAAAGTTAGAGAACTGGTACGCCTGGGTGGCTCAGTGGGTTAAAGCCTCTGCCGTTGGCTCAGGTCATAATCTCAGGGTCCTGAGATCAAGCCCCACATCGGGCTCTCTGCTCAGCAGGGAGCCTGCTTCCTTCTCTCTCTCTCTGCCTACTTGTGATCTGTCAAATAAATAAATAAAATCTTAAAAAAAAAAGAGAACTAAAAATCATTTCTCAATCCTAAAATGTCAACAATTACTACTTAATACTTCCACAAAACCAATGGCCCATAATTTAAAAAATTATTACATCTTACGCACTTAAAAAAAAAAAAAAATCAACATACTTGCAAAAGTCTAATCCAATCTTTCCTCTTTCCATCATATCCACTAGACGACCTGGAGTAGCTACTAACAAGTGGCACCACGCTCTAAGTCCTCTGATCTGTTGACCAATATCAGCACCACCATAAACCACGCAAGGTCGAACTCTGGATCGATATGAAAACTGTAAGCAAAGAAATTTTATCAACTTCAAGGCCAACACTTTTACATGGTCTTAAAACATTTCATTAGAATCAACAAGAAAGCCAAGAATCCTTCAAATGAATACTTACTTTCCTGGCTTCCTCATATATCTGTACTGCCAATTCTCTAGTTGGTGCTAATACCAAGGAGATTGGGTATTGCTTGCGACGCCCATACCTTCCATTTTCCTAAGAAATAATTTAAGTTAAACTCTTAACATCCTTTCTAAAGACCCATTACAACGTAATTCCCTTCAGTAATTTATAGATTATACTTGAAAACTTTTTCATTCGATAATTTGAAGTAGGAAGTTTTTTATAAAGAGCTCTCATATAAAGTTCTCTCAGCATCTGCCTACAAAAGTTCTAACAGTAATGCCCCATTGGGGCACCTGGCTGGCTCAGTCAAACACCTGCCTTCTGCTCATGTCATGATCCTGGGTC
The DNA here is from genome assembly GCA_003697995.1 of Taxidea taxus jeffersonii. NCBI lineage: Eukaryota > Metazoa > Chordata > Mammalia > Carnivora > Mustelidae > Taxidea > Taxidea taxus. Next base: position 24,903 of record ML098100.1, on the reverse strand, counting down.
CTAGAATGGATCCCTGGGTAGGGCTACCTGCTCAGTGGTGAGCCTGCTTTTCCTCCTCTCCAGCTTGTGCTCTCTAGCTTTCGCTCAAATAAATAAAATCTTAAAAAAATAGTGATGATGTCCCATTTAGGGGCACCTGGCTGGCTTGGTAAAGCACACAATTCTTGATCTCAGGGTGGTGAGTTCAGGCCTCACACTGGGCAGAGCTTACTTTAAAATAAAGTCCCATTTAACAAATATTTACCTTCATGGCCCTCAAAGCCTCGCCTGGACCATCTGCATAAATCTGACTCAAGATGGGTAAGAGAAACGCTGCAGTTTTTCCAGACCCTGTTTAAGGGAAAGCATATTCTGATTCAACCACAGAAAAACCTGATTATTTTTTAATACTGGTCCCTGAGTTTTTTAACTGCCCTATTACTAGTTAATTAGTAGTTTTACTTTATGCCCAAATGAATTTTCTAAAAATTAACACCTAAATTAAAAATACCAACAAGCGACTTCTTTGAGCCACCTGTAACAGGAGTCAGTGAAACACCCAGCCTATCTTTGTAAATAAAGTTTTACTAGAACACAGCCATGCTAAATTTACATAGTCTATAGGTGCTTTCACAATACATAGTGGAAATGAGTTGACTGGCAATGAAGACCATGTGGCCCATAAAACCAAAAATGTTTATTTTGTTCCCTTATAGAGAAAGTATACCACAAACATCAGTAACAATGTAGTATTCACTTCTTTGCATTTTTGTGTGTTAAGAGAACACCAATTTTGCCTCAGAAGTGATGTCAATTTCAATTTCTAATACTTCCTTGTAGGTACTATAGATATTGATGGTGTATAAAGGATGACATTCTCACTCTTCCATAGTGAAGAAAAAATACCAAATGATTAATATATTTTTAACTGGGGGGGGGGTTGCCACCCTCTTTCATATTGGTCAAACTCACCAATATAACAAAGCTTGTACTCAATTCAGAGGCTCTACCCCCATTCCCAAAAGATGGAGGTGCTCCTTTTCTATGAAGCCACCTTCCCCTTGGCCATATTCCTATGGATCACAGACTATTCTAATCTTATCCTCCTTATTCCACATATCATGTTACAGTGCTCATTTCCCACCAATGCATGGACAATAATCTATCCCTCTTGGAGCAGCTATCAGGCTGAGGACTTTCTACAAGCCCTAACGTGAACACTGGAGGTAACAAAATCCAAAGATCTAAAACAAATACACCAGCCAGCTACTGCACACCTGTGTTGAAGTATACTGATGAGTCCCAGTATATATCTGGGACTCAAGCTTCCCCATGAAACTTATATACTCCATTGTGTTTTTTGGTACTAGTTTTTTGGTACAAGAGCAAACCTAGTTACAGTATTCTTGACAATTTTTTACTTTTATCAAGTAAACTTACCTGTTTGAGCACATGCCATCAAGTCTCTTTTCTCTTTGATAATAGGAATAGCATGCTTTTGCACTGGAGTTGGGCGAGTATAACGAGTAAGCTCAATGTTTCCCATAATAATTTCTCCCATCTCAACATCACTGAACTGTCAAAGAAATTCCACAGGGTTAAATAGCTAGAAATGCCATCTGGAGGCATTTTTGCTTTACATTAACACAGTAATTGGGGAGGGGGGACCCTAATAGCTAGTTTGTACTATACAGCTGCTTTACGTGAAACATTACATTTTGAGAAAAATCTACTCCCAGGTTTAATATACATTGGAGAAGCCTGGGTTCTTCCTATATTTGACCCATTTTCTATTTCCAATTATTAGTAATGGAGACACTGAACTCAATCTTTCCACAAACCAATGAGGCGAGTTTTTAATGTAACTACAGACTTACTGAAATAGGTACAATCGGCATTTGCTTTTACGAAGCCCACCTCATTTTGAGGTGCTGTGAAAGTTTACACTTCCCTCTGTGTCTTAAAAGGTCAAACACAAATACTTACACTTTCAATATGTGGAGGACAGTTGTTGCCTGTTGCCTCAACTGGAATGTCGTCATATTTCTCAAAGTTAATCCCAGTGTTTCCTCCAGAAAAGAGTTCCCTGAAATCAAAAGACTGGTAAGTCTACTTGTTATCCTTGCTAATGCGGCTTTATCACAATTAACGCACATTTCAAAAACTTACTGTTCCAAGCGTTCACTTGGTGGGAGTGGTTTTGACCAATCATCTTCATCTGATTTGTCACACCAACGACTATTTCCACCACGTTCAAATTTGCCAAAACCACTTCTGTCACCACGGCTACCGATGCCATCATAGTCACTCCGTCCACGATCATCAAACCTGAACAGCATAAGCAACTGATCAGAATCGTATCATTTAACCACTATCAGATTCCTAGAACTACTCTAGAATCATACCTAGAGAGAAACTGAACTCTTTATTATGCTAACTTCAAGGATGTCAACTTTGCTTACTCTTATTTGACAAATAAGGCCTTTTAACTAATCAGACTGTGTCACTTACATATAATAAGTATGTATCCTTCTTGAGTTCTGTAATATTATACAGCCTACACAGGCCTCATACATGCTGAAATTAAGAACTGAGTCTTAAATATTTGGTATCAGCACATAACTTACACTTTTATTTAAACTTCTCATCCAAATATATTTTAGTGGTAGGAAAAAGAAGAAAATAGCACACCAAACCTCAATTGTCCCAGTTATATTAGGATGTCACTTAAAAGGACAATCAATTCACCTGTGTGACAGACTTTGGATAAAAGGTAGAGAATAATCCTTACCTGAATTAAGATGTTTTTAGTTTTAGGCCTGTTTGCGAAAAATCAGGACACACAGGACTAACCACAGCTATTAGGCGCATGAGGTCAGTTCACCACTTATGTAATCAAAAATATAAGGTGTTTAAAAATTTGTCATATAGAATATCCACAAAAAATCTCAACCATTATTAGGCCATTCACTAGACAAACTTTACTCCTTTACATATAAATTAAAGAAATATATAAGTAATTGATTTCATTATGTCTAGGGGCACATTCTTATTCTCATCCAGTTTCTATACAACAAGTTCAATTTGCTTAATATCCAAACAGGTGATCTATTAGGGGAAAAAAACATGCTTAATGATCAAAGTACAAGAATGAGTACTTATCAAATTAAAGACCAATTCTTGAATTGCATACACATAAAGACAAGAAGATCAGTTAAAAAATCACTTACCTTCCCCTTGATCCACTTCCACGATCACTAAAGAAACTAGATTTCCCTCTCGAATCACTACGAGATCCAAAACTGCTGTATGCATCCTTATCTTTACTAGAACTCCACCCTGAACTGTCTTTGTCGTAGAATCCTTCAATACAAAAAAAAAAGCAAACCCATTTTATTTTATTAATTAGAAATTTACAATACCTAAGTCTCTGAATTCGAAGCCCTCTAACCTTATCTCTGTGAACTGGAAGGACAATGGAAATATTCCTATCATGGTACTAGAAGTGAACCAAGATTCAGAGCTGGTTTATAATCGACACACAAAATTTTTAAAATATTTTTAATACTAAAGAACACTGTGCACTAAATCAAGCAGTCTGACAGTCTAAAAAGTGTTCTAAATGAATAAAATACCACCGCTAAAAAGGTCAATCACATTGCCTATAAAACAATTGTTGTATGACCGGCACAGGCACAATTTACTTTCCATTTTATACATGTGAACCCAGTTTACTAGGAACAGTTGCCTTTGTTTCAATGTTTCCTAGAGGTGATCTTTATTTCAGACATTCCTAAAGGTGTCAGATTACTTGATTTAATACATTATTTTCCAGATTCAATAGTAAAAAGTAGAACAACAATGCTCTGTTCACATGAAATGCATACTATCAGACAAGAATCAAGAATACCTAGAAAAAAAGGAAAATCCTCATCGCTGCACACTGTTGGTGTGGACAAATTCCTAGGTACAACTATAAACATTCAGTAACAGGGAATGAGAAAGGTGTAAATTAGCCCAACAAACAGGCAGAGGCTTTAAAGACAAGCAGTAGAGGATTTAAACTAGTTTCAGCAGCACTTTACTAAATAGAGATCATTTACAAGTTACTTTCCTTCAAATTGATGCCTCTAGCACTAGCCAGCCAGGTGATCAACAAGACTTAACTAGCAATAAAAAATTTTCCATTTCTAAGATCTTTCAGTTCTAAAACTCCTCCCTTTGATCTCGTCACTGGGATGAAGAGAGAAAAGCACTAAATATACACAGAAGGCCAATTCCAACTAGAACACTCTTAAGAATGAGAGAACCCATGACAATAAAGACACAATATACAGTAACTAGAACAATGATACGCTACTTAAGAGATTATAATATGGATTTTATATCCATGTATTGCAGGGACAGTGCAGCTAACAAAGACTGCACATGCATATGGAAGAATGAATGACAGTAAACCACAGGTTTCTGTGGACTTCGCCCTTCTGATTCTGCCTTCATCTTCTTCCTTCTTCTTAACCTTTAGTTTTCCAAACCTTCACTCTTCCTCCGAATCATAGATCACCTATTTTATGGAATACACAGACCCAGACAACTGTCCCATAAAGAAGTATCAGCCTATCACTATGTTAACAAACACAATCAGAAAAGACCAGGTGTTGATACATTAGACAAAACCTTTCAAATGAAGCAATTAAGGGCAAGGAGATGAATGAAACCAGAGGATCACTCCCAACTTACTGGGAGCATGCCCAGTGCTACCATCTGTTTATAATCTGTTACCTATTCTGCAATAACCCATCTATCTTTTCTGACAGCTCTGCAAAACAGAAATAACTAAGTTATCACCATGCAATTTGTTTTACATAGTAGGGTACCTACTCACCCTTTTCAAATTGAAATCATGATGTGAATGATTACAAACACAAATCACAAAGTACAACACTAGTAAGGTTGTACAAAACCATGTCCTTGGCCACAGAAGAGTATGACACAGGAAACAATTTTCCACTGCATGACTTCAGTGAGTTTTCCTAAAGTGTGTTAAGTCCTAATATTTGAACCAAGCACCATGTTTACGGACTGCCCAAAGTGCCCCTTTTTCCCCTAGGCTCTGACTTCTTAAACACAAGAATTAGGTCTACCCAAGTTGCTCGACTTACCTTTAGTGGCTTCTCTGTTCCTTAAGTGAGGAGGAATATAGCGCCCCTCTAAAAGAAAGAATATAAATTTAAATGCCAAAACTTCAAGTTAAAGCTTTTTACGAAAATTTGTGCAACTAGAAAAATGATCCTGGAACAAATTATTTTTAGTATCCAGCCACCCAGTCTCTTATTTGGAAATTGAGAAGGGAGAAAATGAATCTTTTATTTTTTTTTTAAAAGATTTTATTTATTAGACAGAGATCACAAGTAGGCAGAGAGGCAGGCAGAGAGAGAGAGGTTCGGAGAAGCACGCTCCCTGCTGAGCAGAGATTCCCGATGCGGGGCTCGATCCCAGGACCCTGGGATCATGACCTGAGCCAAAGGCAGAGGCTTTAACCCACTGGGCCACCCAGGGGCCCCTGCTTTTAATTTAAATGCATACTGCTTTTTTTTTTTTTTAAAGATTTTATTTATTTGTTAGAAAGAGAAAGCACAGGCAGACAGAAGCAGAGGGAGAAGCAGGCTCCCTGCCGAGCAAGGAGCCCGATGTGGGACTCGATCCCAAGACGCTGGGATCATGACCTGAGCCGAAGGCAGCTGCTTAACCAACTGAGCCACCCAGGCATCCCTGCATACTGCTTTTTAAGAACTTTAAATAATGGTAAATAAAAATTTGACTTGGAACCTAATCAGTGAAACCCAGAAATAAACATAATTTGTCTCTAGTGGTTAACATAACACAACTTTTTTAAGGGCCTACTATTATTTCAGAGAAAGGTCATAAACAGACACAGTTAACAACATGTTAAGTATTACAACCTCACAGACTACTATGTAATATATCATGCAGACACTAAAACATTTTTATTTCCATCCTGGTTAAATCCCAAAAAATAGATGATATACGTTAAGGAAAAACTGCAAAGGCAAAATGGATTTCAAGAACTGGACTTTTAACTTGGGGCTTGCTAAGTCTATAGTCAACTTGTTCTGTAGGCAGGCAATACAGTCTAGACAATGGGTGAGAAGGAAAAGCAAATAACATACCTACCAAGTAAAGGAAAATCAACCTGCTTTATTTCTAATGAATCTGCAACTTAACTTCCCTTTCTACTTTTGGGTTGAATTAAATATTAAGTATCTCTGTTAGGTAGGACCATCAACTTTCTGAAGCTCTTTACCTTGGCAAATAAAGTAGAATATAAAAAATACCAAGTAACTTTGTGCTCAGCAAGGCCCTTCTTGCCTAAAAATGAGGCCATGCCCTTTGTCACCTAACATAGTGCTTGAAAAAAAAAAAAATAATAATAATGCTTTCCACACCCTACAGCCTGTACTCATTTCCCCCCTCCTTTTTGGGGGCAGGGGAGTTAATAGGAAGAGACCCGACCAGAAGGAACCTGAAGCTGATCTAGTGCCAAATAATAAACCACCTACACCTTAATACTAATCTGTAACAAGCCTCAAAAAAGCAAAAACAAAAATTCTGAAAAAAAATGAAATAAAGCAAAAAAAAAAAAAAGAAATAGAGCTTATACATCTAACTTCTTTTCAAACGAATGGTGCAATTTACCACTTAAAATCCTAACCACCACTCAAGATTGTTACAGCCTATTAAGTCTCATGTTCTTCACAGAAAAGGGTTAACTGTAGCTGATGAATGTGAATGTTCCCTTTACTGAATTTAATTCTGGTAAATAGGGATAAACACATTCCCACCACCTCTAAAAGCTGGGCTCAAGATTCATAATGAACACAATCAAACACTTCCAAGGATAATGTGTGTTCTACCAAGTTCTTTTTTAATGACTTTTGCTAAAGAAAATGAGTCCCTTTTATTACCAAAGGGCCACAATACTATGATTATTAATTACACTACATAATTCTACGAACATTGACTATGTAATTCTTTCCACAGCAAAAAGTAGAGGGGAAATTCTTAAGCTTTAAATAAGTCCAAGAAAACATTAAGTTATTAATGCTCTAATATTCAAGAAATTCACATAACAGTTTACTTACTGCTTGCTGTACTTCCTCCACTCTGATTATCGGAAGAGTTCAGGTCTAGGCCAGCAAACTAGGAGAAGAGAGTTAAATGGTTAGCAGCCCGTGTGTTAAAAATATTACACTAAGAAAAAAGCTAGTCCAGGGTCGCCTGGGTGGCTCAGTGGGCTAAAGCCTCTGCCTTTGGCTCGGGTCATGATCCCAGGGTCCTCTCTGCTCAGCGGGGAGCCTGCTTCCTCCTCTCTCTGCCTGTGATGTCTGTCAAATAAATAAATAAAACTTAAAAAAAAAAAAAAAAAAAAAAACCTAGTCCTGCCCTCTAGCACTAAGTAGCACTAGTTGCCCTGCCTGCTTCATGGCGGCTGATGTGACGCTCTTAATGAGAATATGAACTAAGAATGCACTTTGAAGACTGCAAAATTCTAAGCAAACCCAAAATAACACTGTTTGTACTACAGAAAGCAGCATACTAGGAGGCTGGTGTTATCGGGTAGAAACTGGGTCCAAACTTAAGCCACTCAATTTAAAAATGACATCTTCCATAGTAAAAGCCCCCAGAAATTATTTTAAATGTCAAATAGGCAATGGATTCATCTTTACTCCAATCCTATTTGACAAATGTTTCCAATGCCACCAACTTCCTACTTGCAATTATTTTAAGCATACAGAGCACACCTGAAAAAGAGAACTAAAATTTTAACTATTTCTTAGTTCTTTTATCCCTAAATGTTTCACAATATTTTTTTTAAGATTTTATTTATTTAGTTGTCAGAGAGAGAGCAGGAGCGAGCACAGGCAGACAGAGTGGCAGGCAGAGGCAGAGGGAGAAGCAGGCTCCCCGCTGAGCAAGGAGCCCGATGTGGGACTCGATCCCAGGACGCTGGGATCATGACCTGAGCTGAAGGCAGCCGCTTAACCAACTGAGCCACCCAGGCATCCCTCAC
>ML098099.1:59697-88078 GCA_003697995.1 Taxidea taxus jeffersonii | reverse complement strand
ACAGGCTCTCTGCTCAGCAGGGAGCCTGCTTCCCTTCCTCTCTCTCTGCCTGCCTCTCTGCCTCCTTGTGACCTCTCTCTCTGTCAAATAAATAAATAAAATCTTTAAAAATAAATAAATAAATACTATTACCTTAGGGGTTGGGGTTTCACCATATGATTCGGGGAGGGACGCAATTCAGTCCATAACAGGTTATCTCACAGACATCTCAACCTTAGTATGTCCAAAATGGAACTTCTGATCAGGAGCACATCCAAACGTCTGGGTCCTGAAACTCATACAATTTGGGGCCCTTTCTTCAGGAAAAAGAAGTTGAACATAACTTACTGGGGCGCCTGGGTGGCTCAGTCAGTTAAGTGTCTGCCTTTGGCTCAGGTCGAGATCCCATGGTCCTAGGATCAAGCCCCACGTGGGCCTCCCTGTTCAGCAGGGAGCCTGCTTCTCCCTCCCGCTCTGCCTGCTGCTCCCCCTGCTCGTGCGCTCTCTCTCTGTCAAAGAAATAAAATCTTAAAGAAAAAAGAAAATAACTTACTAACATATTGGTAGAGCTTGAGCAAATGAGAGACGTAAGCGTCATTAGCTTTACAGGAAACCTGTGTCTGCCGCTGATCTTCACCCCTCCCTCCCCTCATACACCTGATACTCACATAGCCCTTCCTCCTCTGGTCAGTGGCAACTCCCGCCTTCCAGCTGCTCAGGCCTAAACCCTTCGAGTCATAGCTGACTCTCCTCTTTTTCTCTCCCCCCTACATCTAATTCATTCAAAAAAAAAAAAATCCTGCTGCTTCTACTTTCAAAATACGTTCAGAATCTGACCCCTTCTCACCATTGCTACCACCACTGCCCTGTACTAAGCCATGATCTTGGAATATGGCAATGGCTTGGAATTGCTCTTGCAATGGAATATGGAAATGGCCTCTAACTGATGTCCTTGCTTGGAATATGGCAGTGGCCTCTAACTGATGTCCTTCCTCCCACTGTTGACCTCAAAAGTCTGTTTTCAACACAGCAAGACTTAAAAATCTAACCAAATCCTGTTATTTTCTTGTTCAACAAATATAATCAAGTCACCATTCCAGGCCATGGGGACACAGAAGTGAAAAAAAAAAAAAACAGATAAAAGTCTGCCTTTATGGAGTTTACATTTTAGCAATGCATTCCCTGCTCATTCAGCGTAAAATCCAAGGGCCTTATAATAAATAGATTTTCCTTGTTTACTTGTTTATTGTGTCTCCCCTGACTACAGTGTAAATTGCATAAGGTCAGGAATTTGTTGGTCTGTATTTTTAGTGCCTGGCACATGTTAGAGATTTAATAAATATTTGTTGAATGAGTTAATGAACTTTCCCATACCAAACTGATCTGTCTATCCACATCTATACTTTTCTGATCCACCTTCTCTCCTCTTACTCTAAAGGAGGTATCCTTCCTTTTATCTATGGTACAGTGGCTCTCAAACTTGAGTACACACCAGAATCCCCTAGAAGGCTTGTTGTCCAGGTGATGGTGATGCTACTGGTCCAGGGACCACATCTGAGAATCACGGATCTCACCCCACCCACTTTCTCAGGAATCTTACACTATTAATGTTATTTTCTTTCTAAATATCTTCAGTGGCTACCTTTCAACTGAGTCCTTCCTTTCCCTTCCTACTGCGACTACAGCTCTGTCCTCTTTTCTTAAGGGTTTATTTCTTTATCTTAGGTGGGGGATTGGGCAGAAAGAGAATGAGAGAGAGAGTCCCAAGCAGACTCCCTCTGAGCACAGAGCACAACGCAGGACTCGATCTCACAACACTGAGATCATGACCTGAGCTGAAACCGAGAGTCAGACACTCAACCAACTGAGCCACTCAGGTGCCCCTAGCTCTGTCCTCTTGACCATCAGTCAGATTTCTCAAAAGTGTTGTCTATACTGGAAATCCCCATTTTTCACCTTCACTCACTTCTCCATCCACTCCAGTTAAGCTTCCGCCCCAATAACTCCATCAAAACTTCCCTTACTAGGGTCACAAATGATCTGCATATCTTCAAATCTAATGGACATGTTTTTAGTCATCACCTTACATGCATTCGACTGCTGAAAACTCTTTCCTCCTTCTTGAAACAGTGCCTTCTTTGGCCTCTCCCTCCTGGCCTCCTTGAAGCTATAATCTCATTGTTTTTCTTGTACTTCTCTGGCTGATCCCTCTCAGGCTCATCTTCTTCTATTGAACCCTTAAACATTGGAAATCCTAAAGACTTGATCCTACCTTTTCTGTTGTTAGTGCCTGGCTTCCACAAGGTTTCAATTTCAAGATGCCAATATTGCCCAAATTTATATCTCTAGCCATGTATTTAGATATTACTAGGTCTAGATTTGTATAACGACTACCTATAAGTTGACTTATTTGCTTACTTGTCTACTAAGAATTAACATGACCGAATTGGAATTACTAATTGTCCCACAACCCAAACTGTTCCTCTTCATCTTTCCCCAATAGGGCTCCCACCACCGTCAACCTACCTGCCCAAGCCAAAAATCATTCTTTAAAAAAAAAAAAGTTTTTATTTAAATTCCAGTTAGTTAAAATACAGCATAATATTAGTTTCAGGTGTTCAATACACGATTCAACACTTCATACCACACCTGGTGTTCCTTACAGCATGTGACTTCCTTAACCCCCATCACCTGCTTCACCCATCCTCCAACCCAACCCCCTCCTGGTAACCATCAGATTGTTCTCTATAGTTAGGCAAAAATCATTCTTGACTCTTCATTTACTCATGCAGCTACCTAGTCACCAAATCCTCGCCTTCTCCCTTGTAAAGATCTTCCAAACTCATCGCATTCTCTCTTAGTCCAGGCTGCCGTCATCTCACACTCGGGCTATAGCTGTAGACTCTTAACGATCTTGCAACTTCTACTCTTGCCCCACTCTCCACCCTCTACCAGCAGCCAGTTATGTATCCAAACACAAATATAACCAGCCCCTTCCTCTACTTACCACCTTTCCGTGTCGCTCCTCATACCAGGGTAAAGTTAAAGATGTGCCCAATGTGTGCACAAAACCCACTGAGTTTGATGGTAATACATATGTATCAAGGCCTTCCCCAGCTCTCCCCTGCCTATACCTTCTTCACTCTGCCTCCTACAAAACCTCATCCTAGCAATTTCAGCCTACCACGATTCCTTGCCCAGGATCCTCTCTCTTCCAAGAAGCCCCTCACTTCCTCATCCACTTGGCTTACTACTACTATCTTTAGAGAGAAACTCAAGTGTCATTGTCTAAGACTTCCTTCACTTACACCTCCCCTCCTGTCTCTCTGCTTCCAGATAGTCTCAGGCCTTCTCTGTCATGTCACTTGCCACTCTGTGTTTTTTTTAAAGATTTATTTATTTAGGCCCTTTGGCCTCAGAGCCATTGAGGAGCAGCAGCCATGGCTCTGTGCTATCCTATGGCCATGGGCCTCAACAAGGGCCACAAAGTGACCAAGAACGTGAGCAAGCCGAGGCACAGCCACCATGGCGGATGCCTCACCAAGCACACCAAGTTCGTGCAGAACATGAACCAAGAGTTGTGTGGCTTCGCCCCCTATGAGCGGCGGGCCATGGAGCTGCTCAAGGTCTCCAAGGACAAGCGTGCCCTCAAGTTCATCAAGAAAAGGGTGGGGACACACATCCATGCCAAGAGGTAGAGAGAGATGCTGAACAATGTCCTCGCTGCCATGAGGAAAGCAGCAGCCAAGAAGGACTGAGCCCCGCCCCCGCCACCTGTCTGTGTAATAAAGCCTTTTGGAACTTGGGGGGAAAAAAGATTTATTTATTTATTTGAGAGAGAGAGAGAGTGGGGAGGGGCAGAGGGAAAGGTAGAGAGAGAATCTCAAGCAGACTCCTCACTGAGCACGGAGCCTGTTGCAGGGTTCAATCCCACAACCCAAAGATCATGATCTGAGCTGAAACCAAGAGTCAGATGCTTAACCAACTAAGCCACCCAGGTGCCCTTGCTACATTGTATTTTAATCATTCATTTTATTTTATGTTTCTCTCATAAAATTATTAGAGCCCTATAGGGCAAGGACAACCATGAGTTATTTATCTCTGTATTGCCAATACTTAGCCCAGTGCCTGTCACATACTAGGAATTCAATAAATGTGTGTTGAATGAGTTATTAATTAATTAACTTGTGAACAAATGGTGACCTTGGAAAAGCAAGTTTAGGAGTAAGCCTCTTTCCAATGGGCTAAAACAAAAAAATAACTGAAAGAGAAATGGAGAACAATGAGTGTAGACAATGCTTTTGAGAAGCATAGCCATGAAGGAAAAGAGAAGGGAGAAAGTGTGATGGAGGGTGTCACAGAGATTGCTAATGGCCTAATCCAATATTCATTCTCCCCCTTATAGAAGACCAGTTTTTTAGCTGGCTGCACAGTCATCTAGATTAGAACAAAGTCTGCATTTCCTCACTCTCTTGCAGCTATGTCTAGCCAGTGGAATATAAGCAAAGATGGTGTGGGATAGCATGGAGCACAGTTGCTTAGAAGATGTTGATATGTGCCCTCTGCCTCTTCTTATCCCTCCCTCCATTTTGCTGCTTGGAATGTGGGTACAGTGGGTTGTTTTTTTTTTTTAAGATTTTATTTATTTATTTGACAGACTGAGATCACAAGTAGGCAGAGAGGCAGAGAGAGAGAGAGAGAGGGAAGCAGGCTCCCTGCTGAGCAAAGAGCCCGGTGCGGGGCTCGATCCCAGGACCCTGGGATCATGACCTGAGCCGAAGGCAGAGGCTTAACCCACTGAGCCACCCAGGTGCCCCGGTTTTGTTTTGTTTTGTTTTGTTTTTGAGATTTTATTTATGTATTAGAGAGAGAGAGAGCACAAGCAAGGGGAGCAGCAGGCAGAGGGAGAGGGAGAAGCAGACTCCCCATCAAGCAGGGAGCCCAATGCGGGGCTTGATCCCAGGACCCTGGGATCATGACCTGAGCCGAAGGCAGCCACCTAACTGACTGGGCCACCCAGGCATCCTGGGTACAGTGGTTGGTATTTCATCTTGGAACCTGAGCAAGTAGGCCACACTCTGGGAATTGCAGAGCGGAAAGCTAGACAAAGCCTGAGTCCCTGACAACTGACACATCAACCTCGGATCACCCACCTCACAGCCTCCATGTGAGACAGAAACACTGATTTCATGAAAGCTATTGTTAGGATAGGTTTCTCTGTTACAGCAGAACCCGATCCTAGGAAATACAAGAGGTGGCTTTATTTAGGAGGGGGAAGATAAGATAATGTTTATATCTAGAGAAAGGGGTCAGTAGAAAGGGAGATAGAGGACCCAGTTGATAGATCAAGATTAGTGAGGGCATGGGAGAGAGGGGGACATGGGACACAGATGGGGGGATTTGCTTTGGAAAGGAATAGAAGCATCTCATTATGTGAGCCCTAGGAAAAGGGACAAGAACTACCATTTGTGGAGCACAGTCTACGTACTAAATCCTTTATAGATACTATCTAACTTAAATCTCACAACACTTTAAGTACTGTAAAGAGTATAATTTTTAAGCTGTGTCCAATTGTGTATAAGACATAACTTATTATTTCAATAAGAGTTCAGCCTCTATCTCAAGACATAATCAAGCTTCATTTCAGTCAGTGTTATCTGTGATAACAATAGCAAAAGACTGCAAACAACCCAAATGTCCATCATTGGGGATTGGTTAAATAAATTATGGTCCATCCTCACAATTAAACAGTCTACAACTGTTAAAAAGAATGAGGTAGCTCTTTCGGGATTGAAATGAAATCAACTCCAGAACACATTGTAAAATGAAAAAAACAAGGTGACTAACACTGGGTAGAGCATTTTATAAATTTGTTTAAAAAGGAAAAGCACAGGACACCTGGGTATCTCATTTGGTTGAATGTCTGACTCTTGATTTCGGCTTGGGTCATGACCTCAGGGTCGAGGGTTTGAGCCCCACATCAGACTTAGTGTGGAGCCTGCTTGTCCCTCTCCCTCTGCACCCCCAACCCCCATGCTCTTTCAAATAAATAAATAAAAGCTCTTCTAAAAATTAAACATTTTAACAATGGAGTACTATGCCTCCATCAGAAAGGATGAATACCCAACTTCTGTATCAACACGGACAGGACTGGAGATTATGCTGAGTGAAATAAGTCAAGCAGAGAGAGTCAATAATCATATGGTTTCACTTACTTGTGGAGCATAAGGCATAACACGGAGGACATGGAGAGATGGAGAGAAGTGAGTTGGGGGAAATTGGAGGGGGAGATGAACCATGAGTGACTGTGGACTCTGAGAAACAAACTGAGGGTTTTGGAGGGGAGTGGGGTGGGGGGTTGGGTGAGCCTGGTGGTGGGTACTAAGGAGGGCACATATTGCATGGAGCACTGGGTGTGGTGCATAAACAATGACTCTTGGAACATTGAAAAAAAATAAAAACAAAAAAATTTTTTTTTAATTTTAAAACGGAAAAGCAAAAGTATATATATGATACGTATGAAAGAAGACACAAGATTTTGTAACGTATGGACATCTGCTGGGCAAAGATGGGCTAGTGAGAGGGAGACTTGTCTTTTGCTATATACTCTTTGGTGCCTGTTGAATTGAAGACGATAAACTATCAACATATTTTGCCAATTAAAAAATAAAGAACACGGGGCACCTGGGTGGCTCAGTGGGTTAAAGCCGCTGCCTTCGGCTCAGGTCATGATCCCAGGGTCCTGGGATCGAGCCCCGCATCGGGCTCTCTGCTCTGCGGACAGCCTGCTTCCTCCTCTCTCTCTGCCTCTCTGCCTACTTGTGATCTCTGTCTATCAAATAAATAAATAAAATCTTTAAAAAAAAAATAAAGAACACAGTACTTCAGTAAAGAAGAAAACTGTCCATTCAGGACTTTTCCATCATCCTTCTTCCTAGGATGGCATCTGAGTTCGAACAGGCTTATACAGCCTTGTGGCTGCAGTGGGAAGCAGCTGTTTAGGCTGGGTAACAGATCAGAAGTGGGTCCAGGTTTGATGAGGCCCGATTTACACAACTTGGAGAGCATCTTAAAGAAACACCACACACAATAGCAAATACAAAACGAAGTATGGGGCTGTCAAACTTATTTGTGCAAGCAAGGAGCCCTAAAACTGCGGTTTCATTAGCTCCCAGGTAGATCCTAGCCACTGGGACTCGTCCCCATTGCTCCACTGAGATAAGACCATTTCTCTTCTTTCCAGCCATGCCCCGAATGCATCGAAGCCCTCTAGGCAGACTTGGCCAGATTTGGCCAGATCTGCCAGCCTCCTCTCTTTCACAGATCACTTCAGAGCGCTTCCCAGAGGGTGCCGGGAAATTCAGCGGCTCTCTCAAGCCAGTCCTGGGAAACAGTTGGAAACATCAGGAGGCATCAACGATGACATCGATGCCCACCTGGTGGTGTTAGGTTCTCTGGCAGTGGCCAGACACAAAGGCATCAGGGCGGAGAAAAGGGGGCTGTCGCATTGATCCAGAGTTGGGATTGTGCACAACAGGTGTGGCGTCAGCACAAGGACAAGGGAGGTAAGGGGATGGTGTGATAGATGTGGAATGGATAGATCATGGGCACGAGACTCAATGGTAAAGATGGGGATTTGGAAAAAAGATAGTGGGAATTGAGGGGGGTGGGGTTGAGTGGACACAGCTGAAACCCAATTAGCGGGAAGCCAAGATTCAGCAGTGATTTCCATGCCGTCATTGTCTGCTAGCCCTCTTCCTATCTTTGTGGTCACTCATTCAGTGTCCTCTGTTAGACCACCTCTCTTCAGCTGCATTTTAATATTAATATCTCCAGGGCTCCATCTCCATATTGTCGTAGCTCCACTGGGATAGCCCACAGGCACCTCAATCCAAAACAATCGAACTGATTTTCTTTGCTGCCCCATACTTAGCCTTCTTCCAATTTAGTGAGACCTATCTTGCAAACTTAATTCACTCTCCGTAATAACTGTCAGGTTTTAGAGCTGAAGAAACTGAAGCTCGGCTGAAACAACAAGTGTCAGGGCTGCGATTTGAATCCAAGTCTGACTAACTGAAAAAGCCACCATCCCTGGAGGGCGCCTGGGGGGCTCAGCAGGTTAAGCCTCTGCCTTCGGCTCAGGTCATGATCCCAGGGGTCCTGGGATCAAGCCCCACGTCGGGTTCTCTGCTCAGCAGGGAGCCTGCTTCCCCTTCTCTCCCTCTGCCTGCCTCTCTGCCTACTTGTGATCTGGCAAATTAATTAATTTTACAAAAACCATCATCCGCTCATGAGAATGGGTTTTGTAGTTGTTGGTTTTTTAAGTAAACTCTACACCCAACGTGGGGCTCAGACTCACATCCCCAAGATCTAGAGTTATGTGCTCTTCTGACTACAGCAGCCAGGCATCTTAGTTTTATACACCTTAGTTATGGGGCTCTGTCCTGCTTAGTGGAACCACCGTCCTCTGTTGCCCAAGCCAGAACCCGGACAGCTATTCTTGCCTCTTGTTCCTCACTACCCCTCCCCATGTAATAGGATATAATCCACTGCCAAGTCCTGCTGATTTTACCTCAAAAATATCTTTTTTTCAGAGGTGCCTGGGTGGCTCAGATGGTTAAGTGGCTTCGTTTGGCTCCGGTCATGATCTCAGGGTCCTGGGAGCAAGCCTTGCATCCGGCTCCCTGCTCTGCGGGGAGTCTGCTTCTCCCTGTACCCCTCCCCACTGCTTGTGCTCTCCCACTTTCTTCCTCAAATAGAAAAATAAAATCTTTAAAATATATATATATATATATATATATATACATATATATATATCTTTTTTCTTAAAGATTTTATTTACTTATTTTAGAGAGAGAGCATGGAGGGAGGGGCATTGTGAAAGAGGGGGGGGAGAGAGAATCCCAAGCAGACTCCCTGCTGAGCACGGAGCCCAAAGCAGAGCTGGTTACTTCCCTTAGTGCCTATAGAAGTCCACTTCTTTGTGTGACATAAAAGATTCTCCACTGGGACGTCTGGGTGGCTCAGTCAGTTAAGCGTCTGGCATGGGCTCAAGTCATGATCTCAGGGTTCTGGGATCAAGCCCCACATCGGGCTCCTTGCTCAGTGGGCAGCCTGCTTCTCCCTCTGCCACGCCCCCTGCTCCTGTGCTCTGTGTCTCTCTCCCTCTCTGACAAATAAATAAATAAAATCTTAAAAAAAAGATTCTCCATTATCCTTAACAACCTCATCTCCTGCTCTGTTCCTTCTTCAGTCAGGTACTTGGGGATTGATTTAAAGATTTTTGGCATCTGATGTTTATACCATTCACTGAGGCCTCTTTAAGAAAAAGAATACAAAATAAAGTAAGAGACTCTCGGGGGAATGAGGGCCCACAAGTGAGGAGCCTTGAAGCTTCAAATTCATTAGCACCCCAGTTAATCTGTCTCGAAAAGCACTCAACAAGTCACAGGCACTTCCATAAATGGTCCGCGCTGTTCCATGCACTTGTTGCCTTGACACGCGTGTCCCCCTCCGCCTGAAATGTCCTTCCCCCAGTACTTACCTGGCTGCTCGTTCTCGGCCAGTGGCGTGCTGGAACGAGATCACAAGCTCACACGCTCACACGAGCTGACCACCAGACACAGATTTTGTGAAAGGACTGTTAAACACAGCCATTATTAAAAATGAAGTTAGGGGCGCCTGGGTGGCTCATTGGGTTACAGCCTCTGCCTTCGGCTCAGGTCATGATCCCAGGGTCCTGGGATCGAGCCCCGCACCGGGCTCTCTGCTCCGAGGAGAGGCTGCTTTATCTTCTCTCTCTGCCTGCCTCTCTGCCTACTTGTGATCTCTGTCAAATAAATAAAAAAATCTTTTAAAAAAATGAAGTTAACTTCAAAATCAAGTAAGCTACATTAAAAGAGACCAAATGCTCAAATCTGATCACGTCCTAATTATTTCACCACATTTTCCTATTATCCGTGCTTTCGATGCTCTGCATGTCCATTTTATCGCATGTCCATTTTATTGGCGTGGTGGGAAGATTCTGTGATGAAGTTCCGAGGTGCCTCTCTTCCAAACTCCCACATTCCAGGACTTCACATGGGTAGCTTGAAGCTGGCTGTGGTGGGAGAATTTACAACACAAAACTGGGCACACGCCTCAAGTAGGGCTTTGTTTGCCCTGGAAAGCCCATTGTTTTTAAAGATTTTATTTATTTATTTGACAGACAGCAAGAGGAACACAAGCAGGGGGAGTGGGAGAGGGAGAAGCAGGCTTCCCGCTGAGCAGGGAGCCCGATGCGGGGGTCGATCCCAGGACCCCGGAACCATGACCTGAGCCCAAGGCAGATGCTTAACAACTGAGCCTCCCAGGCGCCCTGAGCCCATTGTTAAGTAGTTACCAGCACCCCACTGTTTATAACCAAACCCAAGGCACACCCCTGTGCAGCCTTCCATGATTTCCTTTCACACACACACACACACACACACACACACACACACACACACACACAAAATCAATCAATCAATCACTCTGCCGCTCCTAGATCCTATATACCACTCTATAGCCTTTAATAAACTTTATTTCCAGAGTTGGTTTAATTAAAGGCAGGTACCACATCTTATCCACCTCTGTGCCGCAAATGCCTCCCACATGGTAAGGGCTTAATAAATGGTGGCTGAGTAAATGTCACCTGTCCAGGTTCAGTTTCTTCTTATGTCAAATGAGAATAGCTGCTCTCCCTGCCACACACAGCCCTTCTGAGAACAAATGAAACTTTAGACATGAAAGTACTCTGAAGGAAAATGTGAAAAGTATCATACAAGGGCAGGGTATTATTTTCACATGTTCATGTAGTTTAATGAGTTTCCATCATAAAACACCTGTTGAACCATATAATTCTAGCTTTCCTCTGTTCTCTCTCAAGATGGTCTAATTTAACCCCCGGGCTCCCGGGGACTCTCTGAACCTTTCCAGTATGAGAGTCCAAAGAAACTCTTTGTTTTAATAAAGCTGACTATAAAATTATGTTTCTGTAAAGTTCATTTTGGACTTAGAAGGAAAACCTCTGAGGAAAATGATAAAATCAGAGATGCTTTCTCGTTAAGGGAAAAATCCCAGTTGATGACTAAAGACCCAAAATGAAAGGATTAAGATGGGTCAAGCCAAGGGTTCCTGGCTGGTTGGATGGGTAGAATACAACTCTTGATCTTGGGGGCTGGAAGTTTGAGCCCCCCACTGGGGGGCTTTAGTACAGATTACTTAAAAATAAATAGTTTTTTTGTTTTTTTTAAGATGGCTCAGGGCACCTGGGTGGCTCCGTCAGTTAAGCATCCAACTCTTGATCTCAGCTCAGGTCTTGATCTCAGGGCTGTGGGTTCAGGCCCTGTGTTGGGCTCCACATTCAGCTTGGAGCCTACTTTAAAAGAGAGAGAGAGATGTGTCAAGCCACCCTACCTGAAACTCTCTCTTTTTTTCTTTTTTATTTTTTTATAAGCTACATTTTTGTTAAAGATTTTATTTATTTGACAGACAGAGATCACAAGTAGGTAGAGCAGCAGGCAGAGAGAGGAGGAAGCAGGCTCCCTGCTGAGCAGAGAGCCCGATTCGGGGCTCGGTCCCAGGACCCCAAGATCATGACCCAAGCCGAAGGCAGAGGCTTTAACCCACTGAGCTACCCAGGTGCCCCTCTTTTTTTTTTCTTTTTAAAATTTTATTTACTTATTTATTTGGGAGAGAGAGAGTGAAAGAGCATGAGCAGGGGGAGGGGAAAAGGGAGAAGCAGACTCCCCAGTGAACAGATTGCTGGATTCAGGGCTCGATCCTGGGTCCTGGAATCATGACCTCAGCTGAAGGCAGACACTCAACCAACCGAGCCACCCAGGTGCCCCAAAACTCTCTTTCTTTATACGTCATTTTATTTGTATTTGTTTAAAGATTTTATTCATTTATTTGATAGACAGAGATCACAAGTAGGCAGAGAGGCAGGCAGAGAGAGAGGAGGAAGCAGGCTGTCCGCAGAGCAGAGAGCCCGATGCGGGGCTCAATCCCACGACCCTGGGATCACGACCCGAGCCGAAGGCAGTGGCTTTAACCCACTGAGCCACCCAGGTGCCCCAATACTTCATTTTATTTTTAAATTATAATTTATTTATATATTTGTAGGGAGGAGGGGCAGAGAGAGAGAGGGAGAGAGAGAATCCTAAGCAGGCTCCATGCCCAGTGCAGAGCCCGACACGGGGCTCGATCTCACAACCCTGAGATCATGACCTGAGCCGAAATCAAGAGTCAGAAATGTAACTGACTGAGCCACCCAGGCGCCTCTGTCCTTTATTTTATTTGTGTTTGCATTTATCTTATTTAATAATCCCAAATATGTTACTTACTACGTGTCAGACATTTTCTTATTACTTTACGGATATTCACTCCTTTAATCTTCATAAAACATTTCTCATTTTCATTGTATAGGTAAGGAGACTGAGTCACAGAGAGGTTAAGTAAATGGCCACTTTCCCCCACTGTAGGAAGGATGTGGCCACTCCCAGCAGAATCTTACAGAAGCTTGGAAGCCCTGCTTTGGGGCTCTTCCTGCCTGGCAGGCTCCTCACTGCTGGAGGACCGCCTCGACCACCAGTCTCTCACTGGGGACTGCATCCTCTCCCTCACTCGTATCTTTGAGCCCGGATCCTTGTGCAATAGCCAACTAACATACAAGCAACTGGGGACCACGGTGAGTTGCCATAATCACAGACTTTGAACAACGACCAGCCTTTGGGATCTGATCTAGATGGGATGGGAGGAGGGGAAGATCTACTTTCCACAAAGTGATGAAATAAGGTTCCTCTAAAGAAGTGACATTTGGGGCACCTGGCTGGCTCAGTCGGTTAAGCATGTGCCTTTGGCTCAGGTCAGGATCCCAGGGTCCTGGGATTGAGCCTCATGTCAGGCCCTCTGCTCAGTGGCGAGTCTACCTCTCCCTCTCTCTCTTTCTCTCTCTCTCAAATAAATAAATAAAATATTTTTTAAAAAGATAAAAACTTCATAATGTCCCTAGTGTTTTAGAAGCTGATTTTTGTTATACCGTGGTTGGTTTGGACAAAATTCAATTTAAGAGATTGATAATCTTTTTTTAAGCTTTTATTGATTTGTTTGAGAGATAGAGCACACAAGCAGGCAGAGTGACAAGCAGAGCAGGCAGAGGGAGAAGCAGGCCCCCACTGAGCAGCGATTCTGATGTGGGGCTCGATCCCAGGACCCTGAGATCATGACCCAAGCCAAAGGCAGATGCTTAACCCACTGAGCCACCCAGGCACCCCTAGAAATTGATGATCTTTAATAATAACTGGAAGCCCTATTTGAATAAATAGTGATTCCTGAACCTGAAAAATATCTTAACTCAGAAACCAAAAATCCTGTTTTTGTATCATTGAGTTGACCAACTTTCCCTGCCTTTCTTCCTGGCCCAACTCTGTGGACCTCCCCACATTTCAGACTACAGCTGAAGCATGGCTTAAACTTTTACTTGTAGGTACACTATTAACAATAAGTACTTAAAGGTTTGACTTACCTTAGTGTGTGTGTGTAGCACTGTGTTTTTAAAGTGTGGTCAGATGAGCTTCCACCAAGTGATCCGAGAGCTGGCCTATCATAGGATAACCTCTATCTTAGCTCTGAGTAGGGATCCCTTAGGATAGTGAATGTCAACCACAATCCATCACATTATTCTTGACAAAATCAGCATAATTCCTTCCGTGTGTGTGTGTGTGTGTGTGTGTGTGTGTGTGTGTGTGATGGGATAACTAGTCAGTAGGGGTTTTAGTTCTGCTGAATTGATTTTTAAATCATCACCCCAGGCAACCACTGGCCCAAGCAAGAAAACAGTGGCAAAGGAATCCACAGCCTTGAACTCTGGTCTTAGCTTGCTACAAACTTTGCTATGTGACCTTGGGTGTGGAAAATTAAACTCTGCAGGTCCCTTGCCTGTAAGTGGAGAGAATCGCAGCACCCTTTCCCTTCCATAGGTTTGTTTCCCTGTTCCACTCTAAGGAGAAATCAAGGTGCCAGGCCCTTGGGCAGTACAAGGGTCCAGCGGTAGTTGTCTTCCATAACTTATTGCTGAAGGTTAAATTAGTGATAAGGAAATCTAGCTGGAGCCAACTGGCAGGGTCAGAGGACATTAATGTGCTGCTTTGCCAGCTGATGATTTTAGAGGAAGGCTCATCCAGATTTCATAATGAGGAAGCCCTAAATTGAAGGCGTCTTGGTTCAATCCTGAAGTGTATGTATAATTTTTGCTAATTTGGGGGGGACTTGATTTGCCCATTAAATTCCTGGCTTGTTAAACTGATTAAGTAGCTAAATAACTGCCAAAGCAGATTGTGTGACCTTGAGTCATTTTCAGGAGAACACTGCTAGAGCTAGAAGGGGAAAGGAATGTGCATTTCTGGAGTGCTGACTACTTGCTAGAAGTTCTACCTGTATCATCTCATTGGATCATCACAAGGATCCAGGCAGGTAGGGATTATGCCCACTGAGGCTCTGGACAGTTGCCTATTGTCATTTTTTAAACTTCCTGCAGTCTGGCCAAGGTCACAAGTCTAGTAAAAGAATAAATTGGCTTAAATGTCACTTCTTTATTTTTTTTTAAAGGTTTTATTTATTGGGGCACCTGGGTGGCTCAGTTGGTTGGTCATCTGCCTGCAGCTCAGGTCATAATCCCAGGATCCTAGGATCGAGTCCCGCATTGAGCTCTCTGCTCCATAGGGAACCTGCTTTTCCCTCTCCCTTTGCCTGCTGCTACCCCCATTTGTGTTCTCTCTCTGTCAAATAAAGAAATAAAATATTTTTAAAAAAGAAGTGACATTTTAAAAAAGATTTTATTTCTTTATTTGACAGACAGAGAGCATGAGAGAGCATGCCAACACACAAGCAGGGGCAGAAGGAGAGGGAGAGGGAGAAGCAGACTCCCCACTGAGCAGCGAGCCCCATGTGGGGCTCGATCCCAGGACCCTGAGATCATGACCTGAGCTGAAGGCAGATGCTTAACCGACTGAGCCATCCAGGCGCCTCTGAAGTTTTTGTCTTAAAAAAAAAAGTTATCGGAGATATGTTTGTTTTTTTTTTTAACCCCTGAACAGGTACACTCATTTCCACTTATATTTAATACAGTCAGTCCTAATCCTGAATTTTAAGAGCTCTGTCAAAATCAAAATAACATACTTGGGCATTAAGCTAAACTATGGTTGTTTTCAAATTTTTCAATACAGAAAACCATGGGGTATGCTCGAAATAAATTAGAAGCAATGGCTGGAACAGGCCATTTCCCAGTCAATGCTTTTGAGCAGCTTCTAGAAATAGATCTAATAATATCCCGGGTTTGGTGGCCAAAGCAATTTGAACAAATTAGAGATGCTTAAGCCTTTGTCAAATGACTGTACTAAAATCAAATTTGATATCCTTTAAAAACCAATATTATAGATAGTAATTATAATTGCTTCTGACAAGTCAGTCGAGAAACCATCCCAGACCTCCAACATATATAATCCAGTGTTTAAACACGATGCTATGTAAATCACTCCAAGCAACAAAAGAACAGGGGTCACTATAAACCAGATGCAATTTGGCAACTTGGTTCTCCTAAAACAGTAGAAAGTCTCCGGCACGTAGTTGAAGTAATCTAGGGCTGGAAAAATTCTTGGAGAATGAGAGGAATTAGTGGGATAATAGAGACAAGATCCCTCTTTACCATGAACAGAAACACTTTCATGGTTCCCAAAGCCCAGTTGCTTTTCCTTTGCCTTGTTTAAGGTATTCACCATGGGCTCAGTTGGTAATATAACATGCGACTCTTGATCTTGGGGTTTTAAGCTCAAGCCCCAGGTTGGGTGGAAAGATTATTTAAAAGCAAAATCTTGGGACGCCTGGGTGGCTCAGTTGGTTAAGCGGCTGCCTTCGGCTCAGGTCATGATCCCAGCGTCCTGGGATCGAGTCCCACATCGGGCTCCTTGCTCGGCAGGGAGCCTGCTGCGCCCTCTGCCTCTGCCTGCCTCTCTGTCTGCCTGTGCTCTCTCTCTCTCTCCCTAACGAATAAATAAATAAAATCTTTAAAAGCACCTACCAACACAAGAGCAAATTTTCTTAAGTGACAATGCCAGGAAACTGAGATACTCAACAACTGTTGAGCTCTATGACACCAGTTTCTTGGGCTGTTTCTTTTACCCTAAACTCGGCAGAATACTCTTCCTTCATCTGCTCCTGAAACGAGCTTCTGTCCTGGAGACTCTCTGGTCTTCTCACTGCCAATGCCTCAACAGCCATCCAGAAGAAGATCTATGTCCTCAGCTCTAGTGCCTGCTGTCCCCATCTCTGCTGGGATGTCCCAAAGTTCTCTTGAGCCTGCATGTACCAAAGCGAGCTCCCATCTCTCTCCATCACCTCCGCCACACTGCCTCACTTCCCACAGCCATCTACCTACCGTCACCACCTACTGTAGGTTCCTCTGTGTCTCAGCGAGGCTTGCCAGAAAAGTGGGAGCCATTCCAGAAAGACTTCGAGGAGTAGGGATCAAGCATGTGGGCTTGGGAGTTAGGTTCCTCCAAGTGCTACTACATCCTACTTAGATGAGCTACCAGCAAGATTATCCCACTTCCTGTCTGATTCCATGTACAGCCTGGATGCAAGCTCCTTGGACACTGTGTCACTTTGGGCAGGCTACTTACCCTTTACCAGCCTCAGTTTCTTCATCCGAGAGAGAGAGATAATAAAACGTTTTATCTCGTAGGTGACTGCATGTGTGAAAAGATACATTGCATGTAAAGCTCTCAGTAAGTACTAGGCACAATTACAATGACCTAGATTCTTCCTTCTTCCAGTTATGCTCTTCTCCCAATACTGCATTACGAAAAATTCCCAAACATAAAGAAGAACTAAAAGGATTGTCCCATGAACATGTACATCCCCATCACTGAGGTTCCACCATTGTTAACAGCTTGCTCTACTGACTTAAGCATATATCCACCCGCCCATTAGCCCATCTTAATTTTGTGTGCACTTCAAAATAAGTCTCAAAATAAGCATCCATCCCTAAATGCTTTTGCATGGGTATCATTAACTTGAATTCAATATTTAGTTTGCTTTTTAGGTAAAATGACCATAGGGGCGCCTGGGTGGTTCAGTGGGTTAAGCCTCTGCCTTCGGCTCAGGTCATGATCTCAGGGTCCTGGGATCGAGCCCCTCATCGGGCTCTCTGCTCAGCAGGGAGCCTGCTTCCCCCCCCACACCTCTCTCTACCTGCCTCTCTGCCTGCTTGTTATCTCTGTCAAATAACTAAATAAACTTATTTATTTATTAAAATGACCATATAGTGAAAGGCCTCTTTGGTGTACTCCTTGGTGACTTTTGATCACTGCATACATCCTAAGAAATCCAGAGCTCTGTCCAGAAACACAGAATGCTTCCATCACCCAGAAAGATCTCCCAGACCCCGTCACAGCCGGGACATCCCCACGCTCCCAAGAAGCACCCACTGTTCTGACTTTTCACTGCCAGAGATGAATTTAATCTATTCTAGAACTCCATAGATGTGGAGTTACATAATAAATACTCCTATCTCCAATCTTTTAAACTACCGCAGAGTTGATATGTGAAAAACAAAGCTTACCGTTGTTTTAATTTGCATTGATTACCATTGAGGATAAACTTTTTTTATTTTATTTATTTGTCAGAGAGAGAGAGAGAGAGAGAGCACGCACACAAGCAGGGGGAGCAGCAGACAGAGGGAGAAGCAGACTCCCCACTAAGCAACAAGCCTGACATGGGGCTTGATCCCAGGACCCTGGGATGGTGACCGGAGCCAAAAGCAGATGCTTAACTGACTGAGCCACCCAGGCATCCCAAAGATGAACTTTTTAAAAGTTATCACTTGGGAATTTCCTTCTTCTATGTCCATTATTCTATTGGCTTAGACTCTGGAGACACAAAGATATGGACTTGATTCTTGGCCTACTAGATGTGCAACCTTGGACAAGTTACTTGACCTTTCTGAGCTGCAGTTTCTCCATATCAAAACTGGAAATCATAATAGATTCATTTCTAGGATATTACTATCTTACAGATTGTGAAAATTATGAGATAATGCACGTAAACCATTTATTGTGGCAGGTGTCAGAAACAGAGAAGGTGCCCAGTAAACCTTAGCTGTTATGATGATGCATGCAGTTCTTTGTAGACTGAGAAGAGTTACTGAGCTCTTCAGTTGATGTCCACATGGCTCATTGCCTGCTTTCTACTCAATTGTCACCTCATCAGTGAGAACTCCCCTGATTGTTGTATTTTGACCTGACAGCCAACCCCGGGATCATTTCCCTATCTTGCTCTCCTGGGTTGAATTGTGTCCCTTAAAAAGGTATGTTCAAGTTCTCAATCCCATACCTGTGAATGAGACTTTATCTGGAAATGGATCTTTGCAGATGTAATACAGTTGAGAGGAGATCGCACTGGGCTTGGGTAAGCCCTAAATCCAATGACTGGTGTCCTTAGAAAAGGAGAGACAGAGAGCCACGTACAGAGAGACCCAGGAAGAGTATCTTGTCATGACAAAGGCAGAGATTGGAGTGATGCGTACACAAGCCAAAGAACACCAAGGACCTCTGGCAACCACCAGAAGCCCCGAAGAAGTAAGAGAAGGATCATGTCCTAGGGCCTTCAGAGGGCCTGCCAACACCTTGATTCTGGACTTCAAGCTTCCAGACAGGATAAATTTCTATTGTTTCAAGCTACCCAGTTTGTCATGGCAGCCCTAGCCAACCAATATGCTTGCTTTATTTTGCTGCATCACCTTTCCCATCTCACATACTAAATATTTATTTTATTTGTTTCCCTTCACTAGAGTGTAAGAACCGGTGAGAGCAGGGACTATATGTTTTGTTCATACTGGATTCCCGAGCACTAAGAGATTGCCTGGCACATAGTAGATGCTCAAGAAACATTCATGGACGGAGGGAGGAAGGAAGGGATAAAGGGAGGAAGGAAGTTTACTATTCCTATATACTATATTAAACACCATGACCTTTGAGTTGGTCTTTTGCCTTTTAAGATTTTTTTTCTTTTTTGCCTTTTAAGATTTACTTACTTTTTTTTAAAGATTTTATTTATTTATTTGACAGAGAGTGACACAGTGAGAGAGGGAACACAAGCCGGGGAAGTGAGAGAGGGAGAAGCGGGCTCCCCGCCAAGCAGGGAGCCTGATGAGGGACTCAATCCCAGGACCCTGGGATCATAACGTGAGCCCAGGGCAGACAGGTGCCCCTACTTATTTATTTTAGAGAGAAAACATGAGCAGAAGGGGCAGAGGGAGAGAGAATCTCAAGCAAATTCCACGCCAATCCCACAACCCTGAGATCACCACCCAAGCCGAAACCAAGAGCTGGACTGCTCAACCGACTGAGCCACCCAGGCGCCCCCCCTTAAGACGG
This sequence comes from Taxidea taxus jeffersonii, assembly GCA_003697995.1. Classification (NCBI taxonomy): domain Eukaryota; kingdom Metazoa; phylum Chordata; class Mammalia; order Carnivora; family Mustelidae; genus Taxidea; species Taxidea taxus. The sequence continues at coordinate 68,648 of ML098099.1, read as the reverse complement.
TTTTTGATGTGAAGCTGTTATGTGTTCAAATTCATATTTTTTCTTTCACGGATTCTGCCCATCAATGTTATGCTTCAGACAGCTTTCTCCAATCTCATGGTCGCATATTCACCGTATTGTCTTTGTAGTGTTTTCTAGTTTCTTTTTAAATTTGTCTGAAAGATTTAAATATAGAGAAAAGTAGAGAGAATATTATAACATACAGTTTCATTTTTTTTATACTCAACCCTTCGTCCATCTAGAATTTACTTCACCGTGTGGGATGAGAGAGCTTTAGTTGTTGTTTTGCAATAGGTTTTTGCAAAATGGCTAACCAATTGTCCCAGCAGCTTTTATTGGTGAATCTCTCTTCTTTACCAGTCTGAAGCGATACCCTAGGGATCATCTAAGTACTTGGATAGACTTCGATCAGCAGATCAGAATAGAAACCTCAACATCCCGCGTCTGTTTTTGTACGGGGCCTACCTCTAAAATGTTAAAATGCTGCTTTCCACCTCATGATTCCTTTTTCCCCCTATCTTGCTGACTGATCTGCCCTGTTCATTTTACAGGTGAACTTTAGAGTCATTGTGAAGTCTGGAAACCCTCCCTTCAAGAATTCAGTTGGGATTGTATTAAAGGTATCCATGTACTTGGAAGAGAAAGCCGCCTCTCCGTGTATCCTGTGACTGCTGTCCAGACTCAAATCCTCACGCCCCATCTGTGAACTAGCCTCTAGCCTCCTAGCCCAGTGCTCCAGGAGCCCGCCTCCACATTGCTGTCAGAGTGACCTTACTGAATGGACACATTTAGCTTAGGTCCTTTCTCTGCTTAGAACTCCCTGTTTTTTAAAAAGATTTTATTTATTTATTTGACAGAGAGAGATTACAAGTAGGCAGAAAGGCAGGTGGGGGTGGGGAGGGGAGTAGGCTCCCCGCTGAGCAGAGAGGCCAATGTGGGACTCCATCCCAGGACCCTGAGATCATGACCCGAGCCAAAGTCAGAGGCTTAACCCACTGAGCCACCCAGGTGCCCTCTGCTTAGAACTCTTTTTTTTTTTAAAAGATTTTGTTTATTTATTTAACAGAGAGAGAGAGACAGCAAGAGCAGGAACACAAGCAGGTGGAGTGGGAAGAGGGAGAAGCAGGCCTCCCGCTGAGCAGGGAGCCCGATGCGGGGCTCGATCCCAGGACCCTGGGATCATGACCTGAACCTAAGGAAGATGCTTAACGACTGAGCCACCCAGGTGCCCCAGAACTCTTAAGTGACTTCCTTTTGTATTCAGAATGGGGCTCCAAGACCTGGTCCTAATCTATCTATCTCCTCATGCTCAACACACATTCTGAACCAAGTTCTGGTCTTTGGAGGAGCCTTGATCTGACCTCTTCTTTCCTTTGCTTTCTGCATAAGCTTTCCGCCTAATAAAGACCCTGCTTTAGACCCTTTGTTGACCTTCTCGCCGTCCGGGACTCCCCTCTGGCCCCTTTCCCCTGACAGGGCCCCTGGGAAGCACCTGCTGACCCAGCCACAAGCCTGGTCCCAACCAGAGTCCCATGGCCTGCCCCCTGCTTCCAGACTTCTAACGTGGCACTCAGCATGCTGGTCCCTGGTCACTTCCCAAAACCTCAAGCAGTAACTTCTTCCTGGCCTTCAGTGTCCTGTTACTAAACAAGAAAGCTGGACTATTTCCTTTGGGTAAAATTCCAGCTTTATCCATTTTGCTTTTTGTCCCCCAGTTCCATAGCTAAAATAAGTGAGGATTGCCAAAAAAAGCAACTTCCAAGCCAATCTGTGTTTGGGCTAACTAAGCCTAGGCCACATCAACTCCTCTGTCTAGGGAAAATTAATGCCCACGTGGACGACCTTGAGAAACCGTTAAGCTATTACACTTCCCTCTGAGGCAAAGACAGAACATGTACCTGGTAGCGCTTCCATTGAACCTACTGCAATTCTTTAGAAATGAGTAAGCTCAGGACCCCCGGGGTGGCACAGTTTTTGAGTGTCTGCCTTTGGCTCAGGTGGTGATCCTGGGGTCCTGGGATCGAGCCCCCCATCGGGCTCCCCACTCAGTGGGAAGCCTGTTTCTCCCTCTTCTCCGCCCCCCTTGTTCCCTCTCACTGTGTCTGTGTCAACTAAATAAATAAAATCTTAAAAAAAAAGAAATGAGTAAGCTCTATGTGTAGATTACAAATTTTGCCTGTAACTAATGCCTTCAAATACCCCTTGCCCCCAAATTTCTAAGCAAATGAATTAGGTGGCAAAGCACTTTTCGAATTATTTGAGACATGTACTTTGACAAGGACCGATCAGAATTTCTGAAGACAGAGGAGGCCCTAGCATCATCCAGCTCAGCTCTGATGGTAGTCGAAGCAATGGGGACTCCAACAGGGAGAGTGGCCTACCCCTAAAGAACACGGCCTCTCCACACATGCCCATTAAAAGTGGAAACTGCAGTAACTGCATACTAGCCACCTTTGGTAAAGCACCAGTGAACCACTTGAGACAATAAACTTGTATTATGAAAGCGGAGGTTTGGTGGTTTTAAGGATTATAACAAATAAGCTTTAATCCCCTCTTTTACTGAGCTACTTTATTAGAGGGGAGGTAGACCTTTGCTTTGCTGCCACATCAAACTCCACTATGATTAGGCACCAACAAAGTAGCGAGCATTAGACAGCACAGGAAATATCTGTAGAGTTCTTTACGCTCGTATAATTGCCTCAAGCATTAGTCACTTTAAAAAAAATCACACACACATACTTAATACTGGAAGACAGACTTTACTACCGAAAGTCTCTTTTCATTAAGATTTCACTTCATCACCAAGAATTAAAATCCATCCCCCCAACCACTACAACCTCCAGAGCCGGGACTTAACCCGCCTGTCCTTGAGGTGGACCAACCTTCTCGCGAGGAAATGGAAGACCTGGGTGACTAGTTCAAGGGTAAAGTGCCATCCACCCACGGTGTAAGGGAGAATTCAAAGGGTTTGAAAATTCCCCAAGTCCCACGGCAGCAGGAAGTAAGAACGACACACACATCGAGCCTCCTTACTTGGCCAGTGCCTTCCTGCCGAGAACCAAAGATTAAACGTGAAATTAAAACTAGGTTAACATCCTTTGCTAACTGCAGTTGTCCTAGGAGCTGAGGTCTTGGGATTTTCGAAGCAGTCGTTCTCCAAGCGTGGTCCGCTGCCGGGCAGCAGCAGCCTCCCCTAGGTTAGAAAAGCAAACGCTCAGGCCTCACCCCATACCTACCGAAGCAACCTCTTAAGGGCTGGCCATCTGTTTTAACAAAGTGCTGGAGTAAATGGACTTATCTGGGTGACAACCAGCTGACTACTCAACACTTTGTGTTATTAGTCAATAGTTACTTTTCCTAGCTTTCGAGGTCTGACAGTGAACTAGCAGGGCCTGAGTAATTTCTGCTCAAGGTCAGTCACCCTGCAGAGCCCCTGGGCCCCAAACCTGTGTCCGGATTTCCAACACATTTCTAGCCTCCGAAGCAAAGGCAGCATCTCTCCATCCAGTGTCCAGCGCACCCAAATGTTTCACCAGAATTCCAAATCGTGATTGACAAGCTCACGCTTCTCTCGCCCTTAGGTCTCAAGCCTGCTCAGTTCCTGAAGGGCAGGCATCCCACTGGTTTACAACTTTGTATCCCTTCCTATGGATAAGCACATGTGCTTGTCCAAAATTTGTTAGCATCATCAAATTCCCCAAATTAGGTGTGTTGGTGCTTCCTGTAGATACAAGTTGCAAAGAAGCTATGCCTAACTTTTCCTTCGGGACCAACACCACCACCACCACGACAGATTTTTTTTTTTAAATCCTCTATCATTGTTCAACTTTAAGAAAAAGAAAGGATCCCATTTTTTCAGCTTTTAAAAATTCATTTATTTTGCAAATTCAAGGAAGGCCCAGGGACATTCGGGAACAATCTGATCACTCACTGGACTGCTGAAACACACACCGCATAATTTCAAGTATTTTATTTAAAAGTCTTAACTGTTGTTTTTGTACATTTACATATATTCCAAAGCACTGGTTAATAGCAGTAACTAGAGAAAGGACTTGACCATCTCTCTGGAGTACCGGTAGCCCGTCGTCAACAAGGGTCCTGCGGTTTGCAGATGGATACCGTGCAATTTTTCTCCTCTTACACGAATCAAAATTGCATCGTGATCCACCCGACAACAGCAAAACTTACAACCTTTACAATTTCAAGAAGTGGGAAGACGACGACGATAAAACCCTCCTTTCTTCCACAGGCCGGGACAAGTGCAATACTTTCCACAGAACACAAGTAATGCCACAAATCCCCACCCGCGGATGAACGGGCCTGAACGCTGGAGGCGCATGTGCAGAGTCACAAAGCCAGAGACAGCGCACAGGATCACAATCAGTTTTGCATGGATTTGCACAGCTGTATGCATATATAGACGCTGAAATGCAAACCTGCAAAACTAACCGTGAGTGGCAACGTCTCTCCATACCCTCTTCATCTCCGAGAGCCTCGTCGTCCAAGAGTACTGGAAGTGCCCACACTACAGTAGAGTAAAGCCGAAACTACCTGCACTATGAGCACTTTGGTACTACGAGGACCCAATCTTCTCCTTGGGATGCAAGCGGACACCGCCCCTCGTCCCCACCGTCCGCTCCCGGCCGGCCAACAGTGAAACCGCACAACGAACCTCTGAAGCTTGGCCCTATTCAAAGTTATTACTCGGGGCCACATGTCGCAACGCTGAGCATTAGGCAGCCTGTGCCAGAAGGGGCATTTAGGGCAGTAGAGTCCAAGCTGCTTCACTGACTGCACTAGATGCACCTTAACACAAGACACACATTAGGAGGATTGGGCTCGACAGCCTCCACGGCTTCACTGTGGGCAAAGGACAGTTCTCGGGAGCCATTGATTAAATCACCATGGTAATGTAAGAAGTGCTTGCATTGCAGTAGATCTCAAAAAGCTACCTGCACTGTAAGCACTTTTACATGGCCAAGGCCTATTCCTGGAGCCAAAGGGTCTTCCGGAGCAGAGTTCTTTTCCAGCCTCCCCAGATCTATGCAGACTCACCTGGTTGAAAACAAAAACAAATGACAACAGATTAGTCACCGACCGGGGAAAGGACTACTTATTATTCCTGAAACAAGCTTTCCTTTGGCTTAGAGTCCGAGCAAGGCTTTGTTTGGAGCTTCAGCCAAATCCTGAGAAATATTAAGAATCGGAGTTATGTTCAATAGAGCTGAAACACAAGAAACACTGGCAGTTTCGAAAGTCCACTTCTTAAGGATAAGCGGATTGGGGACCTCCCATCTCCATCTAAGAAACCTTGAGACCTGCATCCCAGTACATCTGCAGGCCCCTTATATACACCCTTATTTTAGAAGAGGCGCACCCAGAACAGGTTGTGTGTGAAAATCGGGGTGTATCCGCTTCTTGAGGTAGGGCCTCTGGGCAAAATATGACTGGGGGATTAAATGCACAGTCCCTGCCCCCAACCCATTAATAGAAAATGAGAGAAATGTTAGAGCTGGTTTAAGAAACCTAGCCTTCCGTGCCCTTCACATAATGCACAGATGGCCCAGAGATGTCACATTTTGATCTATTTCAAAGGGCTCTTGTTCTGTTTAAACATTTATGGACCCATTTTCTCCATTAAACGCAAAGAAGGCAGATTAGCTCTTCTTCCCTTCATGTCATTATCGTCCATAAGAAAACCTTCTCCCATTTCCAAGTGCTTATTTTACCTAAGAACATGCAGCGAGGAAGTGAGCTCCTATTTGCAAAGGGCTCACAAGCTTCCCCCACCTCTTCCACCACGGGTTAAGTTTTGTCCAAAAAGACAAAATTCAGAGACCAAAATCTGCAGTAGGTTTGCCTAAATGAGAGAATTTTTACACGTCGGGCTGCTGTCATGGTACCCCATATGCCACTGATCTGGTCTTTAAATGAAAACGCCACTGATTTCATTATAATTACACTTAAAGCTAAACTCAGTTTTCTATAGGGGCGAAAGATTCAAGTCAACAGAGAAGAAAAAGAGGAATGAGCTTTTTCCTCTTAAATTGAGTTTCTACTCCCACAAAGTGATCTTTTTCTCCGTTAAAAAAAAATACTCCCCAGTGGATTCCTAATGCATATATAGTATCTGCCGACTCCACCTGGCAAAACTGCTCCCCACGTGGGTCCGAGAGCGGGCCGGGCACACTTACTACCTTCCTTGAACTAACCGGTCATCTGGTGCACATCGCGCACGCCGGGCAGCCACCGCAAGTTCTTCGAGTGGTAAAGAGAAGGCAAAGCCCCCAACGCCGTCCACACGAGCCTCTGCGGACCGCCGGGCGCCGTCCCGCGTGTCGCACACGCTCACCTAGCGCCCGGCTGAGGGCCGCGAGCGCCCGCGCCCAGGGTGTGCTCCAGCTGCTCGCACCACGCGCTCCCGTCCTCGTGCTGCAGCCGCAGCCGCCGCGGCCGAGATTAAAGAGAAAGAAACAAAGCATCATGGGAAACGGAGTTCTCCATTCAAAGCACCAAAAACGCGCCAAGCCCACGCCTCCCTCCCCCTCCATTCCCGGGTTGGTGGGAGAGAAGCCAAGGGGGAGGGTAGTCCTTTTTTCCCCTCCACGTGCACCCCCTCGGCCCGCGCCCCCCCCAAGTCCCCGCGCAGCCTAGAGGTCCGCGGCGGAGAAAGGGGGGCCCTCGCACCCCCTCAAGTGCACTCTTGCCACTCGGTGGCTCTCAAGTCCCGCCCGCCCCGTCCCCCACACCCCGGTCCCCTCCCACCCGGCAGTCAACCCTCCCCGCTCCCGGCGGCCCCCACGAAGGTCCCCGCTTCTGCCCGCGCCGGGCCCTCGCAGGTGGCACTCGCGGCGGACCCCGCGCCGCCCAGCCCGCTCCCGGCGCCCGCGCCACACGCCACCCGAGCGCTCCGGGGGCCGGGGCGAGCGCTGCCTGCCGCCGAGCCCGAGGAGGAAGAGAAGCTGGGGTACGCGTCCCGGCGACTCCTCGGGGCCGCGGGCGCACGTCTCCCCCGAGCGCCCCCGCGTCCCGACGGCGCGGGCCATTGGCCCGGCGGCCACCACTCGAGGAGCGCTCCGTCCCCTCGGCCCTCGGTCCGAAGCTATATCCCTGGGAAAAGCCCGCCCCTCCGCCTTTAATAGCCCAGGGAAAAAAGCCCGCCCCCGCCCACCCGGCCGCACAGGAATTAGGAAACGGAACCCCCACCCCGCCACAGCGCAAACCCCACCGAGTCGCCGTTACCCACGGGCCGGGCGCAGCCGGCGTTTTCCCTCTTTTGCCCCGAGCTGCAGGCTTTAACTAAAGGCGCGCCTGGGCCGCGGGCCGGGCCGGAGCCGGTGCCGCTGGCGCGGAGCCCAGGGTGGCGCGCTCGCCGCCGCCCCGTCCGCTCCGGCGGCGCTCACCCCATCCCCCCACCGGAGACAGACGACGAGGCCCACGGAGCCGTGGGACCGGGGTGTCCCCCACCCGGCGCGCGCATGCGCGCCGCCTCGCCGCTAGACTGAAAGTGTTCCGAAGGCCCGAGGAGGAAAGAAACATACACAGCATTTCCACCCTGTGCACATGTGAAAGTTTTATCCTCCGGCACCTTGTGCTACTGTTCGGAGGGTCTCGCCTTTGCCAGGCGCACCGCCCCCCCCCCCCGCCGCCGCCAGCCACTAAATCAGGGTTTCTTGGCAGGCATCGCTAACGGTAGCTGCCACCGAGTACACGCACAAATGCAAGGCAGATACGGTGCAATTATCTTGCTTTCTCTTCTCATTCCGCGGCTAATGAGAACCAATTGAGGGCGGACTGCTTAAAGGCCAAAGCCCAAGTGCACTGTGTGGAAAGTAAGACGATGTCTCAGTTTCAGAAGCACAATAAACATGGAATGGTGCCTACCAGACTTTGAACGCTGGGCAAAATGCGATAGTCAGACCATACCTCCTCCACGTCCCAGGCAGACACGGGCGCGGGAGGGAGTTTGGGGGCCGGGTGGGGGGTTAGTGCGGGAGACGAGTTACAAATCAGAGAGGGCAGGGAGCCCGCGGGGTCCGAGGAGGAAAGCGCTGGAAGGCCAGCGCGGGGGTAAGGAGGGAGAGAGGGTGCCAAGTGAAGGCGGACCCCTCCCTCCCCCACTATTGTTACCAGGGGAGCCTGTGGCAGCCCAAAGCCCAGAAGAGGACAAGGGCGCCATGTGACTCTCGACCTGGTGCGCAGAGTGGCTCAGACGAGCCGATTACAGAAGACAGATCTTGCAGCCCACCCTGGGGTGTCTGATACTTTCTGGAAACTAAGTTTCCCACCCAACCAGACCCCTCCTGTGTGATGGCACCGACTGCAATGCAACTTTCAACCTTTAATGGTAACCACTAGCAGTGGAAAGAAGAGGAGGGGAAGGGAAGAGACCTTAAGCCCGACTTTAAGAAACATTGTATTAAAGCAAGATAAGAACAGTACCTTTGAGCTCGAGCAAAACCTGGAGTTAAAAAAGGGTTTTTGCGAAAGTGGCGCGAAGATAATATCATGTGATCCGACCCCAGGGCGTCTCCTTCCCCTTTTGCCAAACTCCCCCTCCCCCCCCAAAAAAGGGGGTGGGAGAGTTACATCCGCTCCTCACAAACTATTAGCATAATTAATTGTGTCCTGCAGCTGCAGCCAGAGCTCGCAGTCAATGAGTAAACAGATCCTCATCCTCTTCACCATCAGAACAAAAAGACCCATTACCCTGATTTGGGAAAATGTTCCCAAATAAATCTCATTATCATCAAAAGTCTTAATTTGGCATTCCGACTCTGTGTGTCTTGGTCTGAGAGACAAGTTGGGAAACATGAAATCATCCCTTTTAAAAGGGAACAAGCAGAAGTAGCGCCCCCAAAGTGAAATATTTAAGTAAAGGCTTTCAAATGGAAATACCATATTGAGGGACTTCACTAGCTTAAAATTTTCCAAACGTTTTAAACACTTCA
>ML098099.1:37778-59597 GCA_003697995.1 Taxidea taxus jeffersonii | reverse complement strand
TAAAAGTGAGGACACTTTGACACACGAAGTAATTTATTTTTGTCTTTTTTTTTCTTTTTGGGGAAAAAAAAGTAATCATCAGCCAAAATACCTAGACAATCAAAAAAAGCTAAAGAACAAAGCATTTCACACACACACACACACACAAAGTCAGAATAACTAACAGCTCAAAGAAAAGCACGTGATCCCTTCATGCTTTAAAACTTGTGGTCATGCTGAGGCTAAAAGCTAAGAGCTTGTGACCCCGCAACCCCGTCCCCTCCCCCAGACCACAGCCCATGGCTTAAGGCTCCAGGCTCCCACCAGGCTCCAGCTCCGCTCCCAGTATTGTGAGACAAACAATACTTAGGCTTTCTGCAAAATAAAGGAGCCACAACTCCTAGCCCCAGGCACATCATTTACGCCCAAGCAGATTGGCCTGTGTGTGTGTGTGTGTGCGTGTGTGTATCTATATATATCATATACAACATATGCTTACACAGAAGCCCAGATGTTCTATAAGAATGTGTGAGAAAGGTATCAGAACTGGCCCAAGGGAGGGAGAACTTAGCTTTTGTGAGCCTATGGATTCTCATTGCAATTTAAAATTCTTGCCGCTATTTTGAGTTTATAATGAATTTAAAAAGCGGATATCCTGTAAAGTATCCCCCCCTTCCCGCAATAAGACATACTTTGAGCTTTTATCAGCGTGAAGAGGGGAGGAGGGGCTCCTCTATACTGACCTCTAGATTTAATTGTGCCGCATAAAGCAGGGATCCCAAGTAGTTTGGATTTTAGCACCTTTAAAAATCCTGCCGGTAATTGACATTTTACCCAGTTGAGAAATCATCTCACTTGATTTAGAAATAATATTAAGTGGCTCTGTTAAACCTAATGATTGGTATCTTAGAACAAAAAGGTCCCCATGGAAACCAGAAAGTAATTTAAGAGTATTATGTTCCTTGCACAACTAGAATAGAGCTTTTGTTCTATGTGTTTACTACTTTAATTTTTTTGGACTGCATTTGCAGTTAAGGCCTCTCACGCTCTAGTTTTGCCCGGGATCAGGAATTCAGTGTCTTCCTACAATATGTGTTCTGCTACATTTGTGTGGTTCTCTGTTCCTGTGTGAGTGTGCTTGCCCATGAGGCCTAAAACAAAGCCAGCAGATGAGAACACTCACTGAACAAAATGGGGAAGGGTCCAAGTGGAAAATATTTCAAATGCTGTTTTGCTCTTGGATCCTAGATCAGGAACCGTAATTTCATTAGATTCAGATAATGAATCTAGTGGTCTTCACTAACTTTGTTCTTATAAAAAAAATAAGTATTCTTGTATTTACCAACATTTCTTATTTTTAAAAATGAATCAGTCTTGTTTTGAATGGCAACAATATTAAGATAAATCAATCTAAAAAAAGAGATTTGAATCTTTTTATGTACCAAACCTTAATTTGTTGATAAAAACATGTCAGCAAAAAAAGGGGAAAAGTTAGAGTTAACAATGAACTTCTGAATGTGATTTCTTTTCAATAGCGGGTACCAACATAAATCACATAAGTAACATAAACAATACATCTTCAACTAAATACTGTCTATGTGAACTAAATATCTATTTCAAAAGGTGTACCTCTTGGTAAGAAGCAGAAAATTTCACTGATGGAACATGCCCAATTAATACAATTTGGTTTAAAAATGCAAAAAGTAAAAATATGTTTATCCCAATCTCATTTGATCAAAGATCAAATGGGCAGCAAGAGAAGGACTGACTTTCTGAAATGTGAATACGTTTAAAATACACATTTTTTTAAAAATCTCACCCATTAGTAAGTTTAACCTGCGTAAGCTGGTCTTTGCTAACTTGGATTTTCTTTAAAAAAAAAGAAGTGTTTCAGTATTTACAAATGTTTCTCAGGTTTATTGATGAGTTAACCTTATTTTGAGTGGCAAAAATGATTAAATTACAATAGAATGAAATCACATCCTCCAGAATTCAGATGAAGTGTGTTGGTCCTAACACAACATGGAACTAAATTGGCTGATATGCAGCGTCTTAAAATTACACCGTTCTGTGGGTCTTTGCTAAAACTGTTTCCTCTCACTCACAAACTATTTTTTACGGGTCAAATATTTTAAAACAAAATACGCAAATATGGAGAAGCTCTAAAAAGAGCCTGCCTTCCATCAGTAGAAAAGTTTTTCTCAAATTAATTCTCCTACCCTGAGAATAGACTCAGTAGACATTAAAGTGATTCACTATTAAGATTAAATAGTGTTAAAGGTATTTTTACATTCTGTTTGAAACACTTTGATTTTCCTGTTTATGTGACCTTAGCAGTGGAACTTCTGGCATTAAACCCATAAAATTGCGAGCAGACTGTAATACTACAATCAAAGAAAAAGCTATAAAACAAAAATGCTTTACACACATCACGTTTTTCAATTACTTTTCTGATTCAGTTTGTCCCTCTTGGCTCCGTCCCACGTTTCTACGTGAAAATAGTCCTGGCGAGGAACACAACGTCCCCCAAAACGTGTCACCACACCGTTTGTTTCCAAAGCAAGCAGCTCGTGGTGTGAAAGACGACCCAGTTGTACCGTCATTTCACGCTAGTGAGTGTCACGCTCTCTGAAAGTGTCGCCACGCGGAAGTGGAAGCCCCGGGTCACAGATAGTCACTGAAAGGGAAGAAAAACTGAATTTAATCCAGCAACGTAATATTCTCTCTCTGCTGTGATTGACCCAAAGCCTGGAGGTACCTTGCGACCTGTATGGAAAGAGGGCACAGCGCTGTGTCTCAGAGCTTCTCCCTGTCTTTGGTCCCTTCTCCTCAAAGATAATGTTTATCCTCAGCCTGGTAGTTTCTCGGCTAAGCCGAGAGATTCTCTTTAACTGTCCCCTGACTTGGGATTGCTGAAGGAAGCAGATCTGTTGCCTGGCCTTCTTCACGCCGAGGAGGAAGGCGCAGGGAAATGTGTCGAATTATCCGGATGCCTGAAAGTTCTGCTCCGAAAGCTTGGGAAAACCCAAATAACAGGGGCTGACACTCCCCGTCCAAGGGAATCTTTCAGCAGATGCGGCCTAAGGAGCACATCGACTTTAAAAATGAAAGAGAGATCTTCTTTTCTCAAAGCAAATGTAATCTAGCTTACTTCTGAAAGATGTGAAAGGATGTCTAAGTCAACAGGAAGGCTCCTGATTTAAAAAAATCAAACATGGCAGGACAGAGTTGTGTTTTCTCCTATCCTATCACTTATCACTCTCTTTGGGGGCTCCGTGTGTATTTTTATTCTTTCAGAAAAAGAGTGATCTGGGCATAGCATCCCACACTTGGGCAAGCCCTCATGAATTTACTTGAAACTCTACTCCCTACGTTGAAAAAATGAGTCACATCCCTAACACAAACGGTCCCTTTATAGCTGTTAGTGATCCCATTTCTATGGCTGCTACTTATTAAAACATCTTTAAGACTCAAAACCGTAGCTGTGCGAGGAGATTAAAGCAAAGAGAAGATGTGGAAGTTATGATTCAAGGGTGGGTTGCATATTTGTGAAACTGTTTAGGTATCAGATTGATAAACTCGCTGAACTAAATGACATTATTATAGGATGTGTTTTAGGTATTCCAGAACTCAAGGTCAAAGAAGCAAACATGATATGCTGGTGTGTGTTACAAAAAAATACTGTACAGCAGCATGTTAAAGCTTTTTATGTTTTTTCTAATTAATTAAGTAGACCAAAGTTCAGTGTTTCCTTGAAGGATATCAAAGCTAATAAACAAAGCCATTTTAAATATAGAGTCTGCTTGTTGATTTTGGAGAAACAGCAAGACAAATAATCCTAGTGACTATCTAGGGTTAAAATATATTTTTAGAATGTAATACTTGACTAATCTGTAAATCCTTTCATATTTATTTCATTAGCAATTTTGTTTTAAAGATCCTTTAAACAAAAACGTGGAAACCTCTAGGTCTTGATGAACAGCTTCTTCAGAGTAAGACGTAACGCCTTGCAAAGGTCAACAACCTCCAGATCTGATGATACTATTTGAGGATTTCTCTAATTGGAGCTGAAATAAAATTTGTCTTCTTCCTTTGTGTATTTCAATCACGTTTTTTCAGTTGTCACAAATATACTTACTCTTCCGGCATCTTGTTATGTATTCGTATATTTGGATGTTGCTTCATTTATTAGTTACTAGATGGACTTACATCTATTTTTTATATTTACCCCTCAACCCAAATTATTTTCAAAAATCTAACGTCTAGGGATAATCAACAAACTAGAAATTAAATAGACCCCATTCGTTTGGCTAACCACCCAGCAAAAGCAACACCAAATTTTATTTGCCCTAGTCCCACTCAACTAATCACCCCCCTTCATTAAGCTTCAAAAGGTTCTTCTTTAAATAGGAGTTTATGACATCTTTAAAATCTGCTGGGTGGAGGGGGGAGGACGACATACATTTACTTGCTTTTTACTTGTTTTGCTCTATAGCTCCTTGGGTTCTTGCAATTTCAACCATTTCATTTACAATCCAAACCCCACTATTCTTAACCTAATCCCTATGCTTGATTAAACTCCAGCAACAAAGTTACAAGTTTACACAAAAGTCTTAATAGTTAAGATCTAAAGCTCTTAGCAAATTAATTCTAACATGATTTCTGTTGGCTTTAATACTATCGTGTATTTGCAGCCTCAGAGGTTAACTCTAGCATCAGACAGATTGGCACAATTCTGGGGAGCGGGAGTCTCAAATCCCAATTTGCCTTTCATTTTGCCTGACTCCTGGTCAAATTCTTACATCCTAATTCTTCCACTGAGTTTATGATGAACTACCGTGCGTAACAGCATTAAAGTTGGAAATGACATAGTAGGGTATCTCTTGAAGAATAGTGCGGGCCAATATTTGAGGTCAACAAGGTCCTTAGTGGGCATCTAACATAATCACTTCATTTTATAGATGAGGAAACTGAGCCCCCTCCCCAATAACTTGCCCGAGACATCCCCACTAATTGTCACCCTGCCAAAATAAAGAAAACCACTATTTTAGTCCATTTTGAAAGAACCTTAAGTATCCTTGAATCATTTTCGAGATGGATTGTCCCGGGGGGGGGGGCCGGGGGGGCTGTTGTTGCCAAGATTAAAATGAGATAATGTGTGAAAGTGGCAGAGCCATCTCAGTGCCGTGGCACTTCCAAGCAAAAATGTAACCATCTAGTCATCCTCGTGATTCAACTACAATCTGATTCTACCAGCTGAAAAGATACATCAGCTACCAGCCTCCTACTCAAATGTTCCAGGGAACCTGGCTGTCGCACAGGGAAATGGGTACATGCTTTCTCGCCCCTCCCAACACACACCTCTGCTCCAGACTGGGATCCCTAATCATGATACCAGATAATGACCATTCGACCATCCAAATGCCGCCTAAGGTTGAAATTCATAACCTGCAAACTGAAACGTTCCTGATGTGTTAATTGCTTCTCAGATTTTTTCCTTCAACTGTATAGCTAAAAAGGAGAAACACAGCTCATCCTCTGGTGCCTTTATACGTACTTACTAGCTTGACATTAAAAGAGCTGTTAATATTGTATAAACTGTTATACCATCTGTGTTATAATTCTGCCTCATCAGTTTTTATGGAACGCCCCCCCCCTCCATTTCCTTCATTCCACCAGGCACGTCATCAAAGGAGAATAAATTAAGTATTGTGCCAGAAAATGTGGTCTCCTTTCTAAAAGGCATCTATCTCTAGCTTTCAGAAATGCCTTTTGGAATGAGCAATGTGGAAACAGTGTCCCCATTGTTGTACAGGAATGTCATGAATTGGATCCCCACCCCAGCCTTTTATAGGGAAAAAGAATAAAAAGCGTTCATCTGAGTTTAAAATTATCATATTTTATAGCATATGCTAACATGCTAATGAGATGAGGTATTATCCCATCTTTGCTGAGGCCATTATGGATAATTGAGCTTTGTCCCTCCGCCCAACGCGATTGCAAACCCTGTGATGGTGGGGACATCTCCAGCTTTGTAGTTTCACGAGCCCGTGTTTCACGCTTCCATTGTTGGTCTAGTGACCAGGTCGAATATTTGTACTGGGGGATACCAGACAAGGCAACTCTTTCCCACTTGGTAAATTCCCATTTCAACACTGTTTACTAGCGACCAAAAACCATCCGGAAGATACTAGATAACACGAGCAATTCTTTAACTCTGTCGAAAAATATATAACTGAGAGATCAAGCAATGTTCCCCCGGTAAATAAAGATAACGCGAGGGAGTTTCTCTGTAAAGATTTAGACAGCTCTCAGAGAAGTTCCTTTTGGTGGTTTGGGATAGAAGGGGGTAGGAGAAGATTAACGGAAGGCCAGTTCAAAGTGTAAGAGAGAGGGCTTTGCATCTCAAAGAGGGGGAGGAGGTGGGAATCTAAGAAAAGCAGGGCTGGGATTTTGGGCCTTACCCTTTTCACTGACTGCTCGGTCAGCTCCCTCTCCCCAAATCATGCGGTGGTGTCAGAAGGGACCCGGAGAGAGAGAGAGGGTCAGGAGATTTCCAATTTCAGTCTGCGCTCTGTCACTAACTAGCTGAATGACATTTAAGCAAATCACTTACTAGATTACCTCTGAGGTCTCTTCCCACTCCATAAATCTTTGCTCTTTATCTCCTTCCCTCTCCTTTATGTTCTTCCTTCCCCCTCCCACCCCACCCCCTCTTCCTGGTCTTCCTTTTAACTGAAATAATAGTAATAATGAATTAGTTACCTCTGGAGAGAGGGCTGAGACGGTGTGTGGAGAATTAATGGAGACTTTGCCTTTTCATCTCTGTCATGAACTCTTTTTCCTTTATTTCTGGGCGCTTGCTTTATTGATTGAATTACAATTTCTCATAAACTTAAGGAGCTTTATTACATGTAAGTATTCAATGATCAGCCCGAAATGTTCCTCTTTTGTGGATATAAATGTTAACACAAAACATTTGGTCACAAAGAGTGCAGTAAATCAGCGATTCATGTGGAATTATTCCACATAGACCTACCATACAGGAAACTACTCCCCAAGAGTGAGCATTGGAACCCGAGGCTCAGGGTGAATTTTACCTCATCTTTTATGTTACAAATAAGGGTTTGCTGTCATGCAAGTCAGCAGAAAGATTCTGGGAACCCCTTTGACTAGGATTGTGTCCCAAGTGGATTCCTACTTTACCTCATGGCCCAGACACGTGACTGGCAGCCATTTGCGCAGATCAATGGCCTCTGGTTCTCTCTCTTCTCTCTCTAGGGGCCACTTTGAGTTACACCTCTTGCAGAAAACCTTCCTGGTAAATCAGCACACGGTGGGTGGCTTCCACATCCTCTGAGACAGTGTGGCACTTGAGTTCCATTCTGTTTAAATTGTGGACTTGGGCATCTAGAATGTCAATAATGATTTGTGGCCTCTGCTCCGGAACAGGACAGTTGTCAAAGGTAGATGGTTGAAGTTATCCTCATTTCCACGGGCAGGAAATGGGACCTACAAACGCTGCCTGCTGCTCTCTCTCCTCCATCGGTCCCCTCAGACGGGGGAGACCAGAACCCAAAATGCTACATCTTTGATGATTCTTGAAGCTTCAGTCACTCATCAGCAGGAATAGCCTGGATAGGTTTTTCACCTAAACTCAAAACAGATTTAATAATCCCTCTGCCTCAAGCACTCCAGGCAAAGACACTCCAGGCAAAAGATAGGATAAATAATCTTTTTTTAAAAATTTTTTTAAAGATTTTATTTATTCATTAGTTAGAGAGAGAGAGCGAGCACAGTCAGAGAGAGAATCAGGCAGAGGCAGAGGGAGAAGCAGGCTCCCTGCTGAGCAAGGAGCCTGATGTGGGACTCGATCCCAGAACCCTGGGATCATGACCTGAGCCGAAGGCAGCCGCTTAACCAACTGAGCCACCCAGGCGTCCCAGGATAAATAATCTTAACATCGATTGAGGGCTTACTATGTGCCAGGCACAGTTCTAAATACTTTATACGAATATCTCACACCATGGCCCTATTAGATAGGCAGTCGTCAGCGTTACCCTTCTGTTCTAGATGATGAACTGAGGTTCTAAGAGGACAAGTGATCAGACATGATGGAACCTGAGCTCCAAGCATGGCCTGTCATTCAGCACCGTTTTAGAAATCTCGATTCTCAACACAAAGCAGACATGGTAAATCCATGGTGACTCCCGCATTTGGATTAGTAAGTCAGAGTTAATCATAGCATTAGTGTCAGTGGTAGAATGTGGCTCCCGGGAATGCCTGGGTGGCTCAGTGGGTTAGGCGTCTGCCTTTGGCTCAGGTCACGAGCTCAGGGTCCGGGGGTCGAGCCCATCATCATCATCATCCTTGGGCTCCCTGCCCAGCAGGGAGTCTTCTTGTCTCTCTGCCTCTCCACTGCCTCATGCTCTCTCTTACTCGCTCTCTCTCCCTCACTCTCTCTCAAATAAATAAATAAATAAAATGTTTAAAATGAAAAGAAAGGAAGGAAGAAAGAAAGAGACTTCCTCCAGAGATTCTGAGAAGGAGGGAAATAGAATTTTCTGGAGTCACATGGTGTTTTGGACACCAGTGAGAACCTTAATGGGAAAGAGTTTAAGGATGGGGACAGTCGGCTCCTTTCACACTTTTGAGCAGTGCCATCCAATAGAAAGATAATACAAGCCACACACATAATTTAGAACTTTCTTGTAGCCCCATGACAAGAGTTTTAAGAATGGATAAAGTTCAATAGTATATTTTATTTAACCCAATATATCCAAAATATATTCATTTAAGCATATAATCAAGATAAAAACTATTAAGGAGATGCTTTACTTTTTTTGGTGTAAGTATTGCAAATCCCAGGTGTATTTTACACATGCTGCACATCTCTTCTCAGAGTAAACGCATTTCAAGCGCTCAGCAGCACACGTGGCTAGCAGCGACCCTGCTGGCCACACAGGCTTAGGGGACTTGTGCTGCCTTCCAGCACCAGCTACTCTGTCTCCCTCTTTCTGGTTCATCATCCAGAGCGTGGCTGTTAGCTGTTAATATTGCTTTGCCAATGTTCCCAGGTCATCAGGTCTTCTCTGCTGATGAGGGCTTCCCTCCGTATTCATCTCGTAGGACTAGCTAACATTTATTGAGTATGTGTTACGTGCTAGGCGTGCTTCTAAGTGCGTTCGCTCCATATATGAAGTCATAAAATCCTCACAGCAGCCCTACAAGCTGATCTTTTTACCATCTCCCCACTTCCCAGTTGGGGAAACGAAAGTTCTTTAACTGCCAAAAGCCACACGACCATTCATTAAGTGGAGGAGTCAAGATTCCAGCCCCACAGGCTTAATGGCCTCTCCATCCCACCCCAAGCCCCGCCAGCTGTGCTCTAGAACCAGGGCCTCAGAATTGCGGAGCCAGAAGGGTTCCTGAAGACCATCTCCCCAACAAAATGCAGCTCGGCATGTTAAAGAGCCTTGTGCAAAGTCACCCAGCTAAACTAGAACCCAGAGAGCCTGACTCCAAGTACCTTAATATCTACTGAATTCCTCTTAGCGTAGGGCATGCAGGAGATACAACAGTGTAGCAGGTCTGTCCTCACGAATACATACACACACTTTATCAGATGTTTCTCTTCTCCGCCCAAGACCATGTTTTTTGCATCCGAATTTGCAAAAAAGCGTTTACTCGTTTTAGCAATATAAAATCGAAGCGCTCAGAGTTAAAGTGCATTCCTCTTGTCTTACCTTGTTCGTGCCTTCGGGTAAGCGTTTACATCGTTTTCTAAATGCTTCACCATTGCCAACGACAGATTAAGTTCTTTAAGGATCACCAACACTTCTTAGAATTCCTACATACCGCCGAATTCTTGGAGAATAAATGTGTAATTAGCAAAATCGAAATTGTACAGTGATCGGTATGAAGAGGTTGGGTTTAGCCCTTTCGGCTTTAAAGGTTTATTTTTTCTAATGATGTTAAAACGCGCTGCTCGGAAGGCATTGTTACCAGCTTGACCTTTGGGATTAGTGTAGGTCATCATTTCGGCTAAAGGGACAGCAGTAACATCTCACAAAGATTCTTTCTTTCAGCAACAAACCAGCCACTGCTCTTTCCTCGGATCCTTCTATTTCAAAGTGGAGAGCTCGACCATAGTTTAAATGTTGAAATGTTTCCCACTTAAGCCCAAAACATACTTGATTTCGTATTTTTAAAAAGGGGGGAAAAAACCCGGCTTTTATATATTATGTTTCAAAGTGGAGATGGCTGTGAAACTTGACCTCAACCTGTTCTTCTAACAAGCATGATGAGAGCCTGCTCTTTAATGATTTTTTTTGCCTGCCTGCATAATTTATTCTAAATCATTAAAAAATCAAAATAGTTTACATTAAATAAATCCTCAAGTATTAAAGAGGACGGCTTCACCCATTGTTGGGTAAAGACTGAAAAGTCTACAAAGCTCGTCCCAGTGTAGAATCGTGTAGTGACAGCTTAATTCTCAGGGGCTGTTACTTAACAGAACTTTTAAAAAGAAAAATGACATATTCTTGAATTATTTATAAAATCATGCAAAAAAAAAAAACCACTTCAGGGACCACGGGAAATTAATTTTGTTCTTGCTTTTAACATTTTCAGAGCCTAGCTCAGTGAACAAAATGCTAAGCACAAAAACACATGAATTAACATTTAGGTGGTTGAGCAAGACTCCTGGTTTTTGTTTATTGCTCTTTGATTTTTTTTTTTTTTGAGTGGCTCATTGTAAAAGCCTTTGGGCACACCTTCAGAATACATGAATAATGTCAGTAATAACTAATAGCGCCTGCTATGGAAAATCGTCTGTTTTCGAAACCACAGGTTAGTTCCTGGAAGTCAGCGGGTCCAAGAAAGGATGTGGTATAGCAGCAAGTTGTACAACAGAGGAAAGAGATCTGGTGACTTCTGCCTCCCAGAGGGTAAAAATTGGAAAGAAAACTATACTGAACTAGCTCCTTCAGAAAGCAACGGAAGGTGAAGAATTCATCACATTGTGAAAAGCTTCCCTAATCGCTTTTGGGAAATCAGGTGAGAAAGGAACTTCTGCATCAGGATAACAAGATGAAAATAAGTGTTAACTCTGGATTCAACAAACCAGTCCAGTTCATTTGGGTTGTTAGACGGAAGGCACCGACGCCACGTTTCAAACGAGCCCCCAAATCCCATTTCTCATTGTTGCAAATTGACGGAGTCATTGTAATTCACCTGACTTGAAAATTTCTGTGCAGTCCTCGCGTTCTGTAGCCAAGTGAGTTCCACAAAATAAACTCTTTTGCAAATACCTTGTGATCGGGCTCCAGGTCACGACCTGGGTCTTGAGAAACTTGAGTTAGTCGATGTTAGTTTTTCTTAGCTCTTTGTTTACCCTGGACTTAGACATTTTGTATTATTAAAAACCTGTGGCTTTTAAGGACATTCTATTTATCTTTCCAGGCTTTTTTGATGGAAACGCCTGGATTTTCTTGGAAACAGGGATTTTTATTGTGGATTCCTGGTGCCCCTTGGAGAGGCTTATTTTTCTGGACAATAGTTTTCCTTAGTGTCACTGCTCTTTTCACCTCCCGATGGTCACGAGCTCCCAAGGTCGAGAAAAGTGCATCCTTTTGTTCTAATGCACCCGAAATTCCATTTTAAAAAGTCCTGCAAAAAGGGCGCTTGGTTAGTAACTTAAGGCGTATTTCCACCGCAGGAAGCATCCAGAGAGGGGTTAGAGACTTCCAGACACGTGGAGAAAAAGAAAATCCAACTCCATTCAAGCCAAAGAAGTTGGCAGGAGGGCTCCTAGTTTGATTATGGCCACTTAAAGTTTTAATCTTTTCTTATCTGTCCTTAAAGTGTGTTGTACAGGGCACCTGGGTGGCTCAGTGGGTTAAAGCCGCTGCCTTCGGCTCAGGTCACGATCCCAGGGTCGTGGGATCGAGCCCCGCATCGGGCTCTCTGCTCTGCGGACAGCCTGCTTCCTCCTCTCTCTCTGCCTCTCTGCCTACTTGTGATTTCTGTCTATCAAATAAATAAATAAAATCTTAAAAAAAAAAGTGTGTTGTACAACATAGGCATGTCTGCCTTCGTTAGAAGAACAGGACCCAGCAAACTTTGCATAAAGAAGTCAATTACCATTGCCTCTGACAGTACATGAAATTTTCATGGTGTGAGAAGTTCTCTCGCTCCCGACTGCATCTCGCCCTCATTATAGCAGAAACACGACGACACTCCGTGTTGGATGGGTGTGTGTTATTTTCACCAGTAATGTCATCTTTCAGGGGAAAGTGAGTAAGCGCATTCAGTTCACAGCCACACCACTAGCCCTTGAAGCGATTCTCTATCTGCAGTTTAATTAACAAAGACTAAGCAACATGAAATTGTAACTGCCCAGTCTCACTAGGCACATTTCAAGGACTCAGACGCTACATGTAACTGGTTGCTTCTGAATGGCACAGTAACGATACAAATTGTTGCCATCACTGCAGAAGGTTCTGCTGGACAGCATTGTTCCAAGGATACTTCTTCTTGGACGTGAATCTTCATACCGGGCAGCAGAAAATGCTGATTATTGTTGTAGCTTGCCACTCAGAAGCCCCACTTTCTGGAAGATGACTGGCATCTCTTCTCCCCCCGCACAGTGTGGAGAAATTCACTGAGGCTGGTAATTTGGTGTGATCATTAAGAATTCTGAAAATTTCCCTCAAGAGTTGTTTGTTACTCTAAACTGTAATTAAAAACAAACCAACAAGTAAACTGCCCCCCCCATGCCTCCGTGCCATCAGCTCTGAGGAAACAAAGAAGAAACGTGGCTTCCTCTGTTTCTTTTCCTAGCCAGGCTACGCAGAACACTGTAGAAATTGTGTTTATGCACATAAACATTAAATGCACATAAAATTATCACTGAAGAGCGGCAAGGGAAGAGACAATAGTAACATGTTATGAAAGTGATTGCTATTCAACAATCTGTGTGATACTGTGGGTTTGTTTTTTTTTTAATCACCTATTTGGTCTGTTATTTTTAACAGCATATCAGTCCTTTCAGTCGATCAAAGTGTTGTCTCCTAAATAACTCGTGCTCATTAGCTTGGTTTTCTCTGCTTCCCAAGTCTGTGGTCCCTTGGACTCCCCCAGGTCCTTCAGCTCTGCGGCCCACAGGCTCGCTCAGGACTCCTTGAATATCTATCCCGCTTTCTTCATCGCCCGCCTTCGCTCATGCTCTTCGTGCTCTTCGGGCCATCTGGAGCCTTATCTCCACCTCTGCCTTTCTGACATGTTTCCATTCTTCAAGGCCCTTTTGAAATGCCACCTCTTTCTGATCCCTCCAGTGGAAGTGACCTCTTCTTCCGCTGCATTTTAACTGCCTTGTAAATTAGCGTCTCACCTCCCTCACCGGGCTGGAAGCTCGTGGGTGCCAAGGTCCTGCTCTTAGTCACCCCTGAACCCCTCCCTGTACCTGGCACGGAGCTGATGCTCCAGACGTGGGAAATTCTAATGTTACCACGGTTATATGGACCTACAAGAGCATACTCCTGTGAGCTACTGAAGAAAGAAATTGGGCTGCAGCAATATGAAATCTGGTTCAAGTCAAATCTAGATTGTATTAACCCTTGACAAGATCACATTTTTTTTAAGATTGTATTTATTTATTCGAGAGAGAGAGGAGAGAGAGAGAGTGAGAGAGAGAGAGCATGAGAGTGGGGAGAGTTAGAGGGAGAAGTGGACTCCCCGCTGAGCAGGGAGCCCAATGTGGGGCTCGATCCCAGGACCCCGGAATCATGACCTGAGCTGAAGGCAGATGCTTAACTGACTGAGCCACCCGGGCACCCCAAGATTACAATTTTCACATGCCAGATTGGCAAAGACTAAGACTAAGACTAAGAGCTTGATAAAGCAGTATTGGTCGGGGGAAACAGAGATTCATTTTTATTTAAGGTGGGGACATAAACTGGTATAATTTCTGAAGAAAGCAATTGATAATTCGGTAAGATGAAAAAATGGCATATGCGATTTCACTTAGACGAACTTACCCAACAGTCACACTCCCACCTATGTAAAAAGAAGAATCTTCACGGTTTCCCGAGAGATGCGCACAACACCGTCTAGGAGGGCTCTTGCCAAAAACATTAGACATGAATCTAAGGAAGTTTTCTGATCAAACCACTGGTCGGCAGGAAATACAAGGAAGACAGAGAATGAGTTCAACACCAGCACACAATGTAGTCAGCAAAACCCAGAATGTGGGAAACTGTAGGATGAACAACCCAGTCTTGCCAACAAATAAATTGCTAAGAGGAAAAGGGAGGGGGGGGCCTCTAAATTACACTTAAGAGAGTGACTTAAGAGGCATGTCAATCAAATGCAATCTCGAGGATCTTATTTGGATTCTGATTTTTAACAAATTATCTGTAAACTGTCCATAGAGGAAATCGAACACCGACGGCACATTATTGATGTCAAGAAAGTATTGTTGGGGCACCTGGGCGACTCAGTCGGTTAAGCATCTGCCTTTGGCTCAGGTCATAATCCCAGGGTCCTGGGATGGAGTCCTGCATCGGGCTCCCTGCTCAGCAGAGAGCCTGCTTCTCCCTCTCCCTCTGTCCCCCCAATCCTGCTCTTACTCTCTCTCTCTCTCTCTATCTCAAATAAATAAAAATCTTTTAAAAGAAGAAAGCATTGCTAATTTTTTAGGTATGGTAATGGTATGTGGTATTTTTTCAGAGCCCTTCTCTTTATAGGTACACAATGAAATATTTATAGAGGAAATTTCCCTCAAAATAGTCCAGTTAGGGGCGCCTGGGTGGCTCAGTGGGTTAAAGCCTCTGCCTTCTGCTCAGGTCACGATCCCAGAGTCCTGGGATTGAGCCTCGAGGGCTCTCTGCTCAGCGGGGAGCCTGCTTCCTCCTCTCTCCCTGCCTGCCTCTCTGCCTGGCTTTCTGCCTACTTGTGATCTCTGTCAAATAAATAAACAAAATCTTTAAAAAAAAATAAAAAGTACTTTCCGGGGCTCCTGGGTGGCTCAGTGGGTTAAAGCCTCTGCCTTTGGCTTGGGTCATGATCCTAGAGTCCCGGGATCGAGTCCCGCATCGGGCTCTCTGCTCAGTAGGGAGCCTGCTTCCTCCTCTCTCTCTGCCTGCCTCTCTGCCTGCTTGTGATCTCTGTCTGTCAAATAAATACATAATTAAAATCTTATTTAAAAAAGTACTTTTCATTTTTTAACACTTTCAAGGATGGCCCAGACCAGCAGCTAAGAGCTAAACCTCTTGAGTTGACTCACACTCATTGAAAATTGATGCTAGAGAAATCTCTGCGAATTGGGGAAAGCATGGGGAGTCAGAACATATTTTGAAATTATCTGCAAATTGACAAGCATTAATGCTGTCCTCTGTGTCAAAGGAAATCCACGCATTTCTCACTCCCAAAGAGAGAAACATTCCTATCTGGAGGTTCCCCAGGGGAACCTATGTTTATAACTAAACACATGTTTTCAAGGCCTACAGAGCTGCAGAGGAAATTCGACCCTCTAGGGCAGTGGCAGAGATAATCTGAAACAGCAGATAATCCAAACCTCATAATATTTTGTTTTGAAATGCACAATATTATTTTTAGAAGCAGTCCATTTATGTTCTTAATTATGTTTTGCTGAGGATCCTAGACAAATTAAAGTGAATTTGTCATCTCCGAGCACCCCCCCCAACAGAAGGTGGTAGGAAATACCCTTTGTGATAAAGGAGATCTTGATGATCTGTAACTCTAGCTCAGGAGGCGATGACTGTGGATTTTTATCTCACTTCCCGCCACCATGTAGACATTCTGCCTTTGTCTTCGTATGACCTCCCCTCTAAAATCTCATTTTTCTTCAAACCAAAGTTTAAAATAATACTGATCTGTAAGCAGAGAAGAAATCATTAGCATCCTTTCTATTTAGAAAGTAAAAAGATTAGGGTATTTTTCAATGAATATGTTCCACATGGACAGCTCCATTATTCCTGCCTAGTGAAAGGTGAGTGTCCTCTACACCCATTCCCCCAGGTAGACAGGAGAGCAAGCAGGGCAGCGGCCTTCAGTAGACAGGGGAGAAAGCCAGAGATCACTGGGGAGAGGGAACGGCTTCAAACAATTTTGTAGTTGTTGTCTTTCGGGGTTGGTGGTGGTGATGCTGGTTGGCTGGGGCTAGAGCTCGTGGATAAAGCAAGAGCTGGAAAAGGCAAATATGAAATCTCGGCACCTGGCCACTGCCTGCCTGACACCGCTCGTTGCCAGGCGCTTCTAGAAAGCTTCTAGAAAGTGCACCGTGTTTTCCTCCCAAAGCCCTGGGGGAAGGAGGTGAGGGCAGGCAACAGCTGCAGGGGACAGAGAAAGAGAGGGTGCCATCCCCTCCCATTTCTAGCTGGGCCAGGCTGAGATTTAATAGAGATGGGGAACACAGCAGGGGCTGCAGATCTGGGGTGGGGGGCGGGGGTAAGTTAGGAAGAGTTAGTGAGTTCATTTTCCACAGGATAATTGGTGGGTCAGTAGGGTCCTGACGGGTCACGTGGTGCCTGTGGGTCATAACCTTTTAGCCAGTGAAAGAAACAAGCCATCCTTTCTATCCCTCTGAAAATCTTAATTCCCACCATATGTTTTACTGCCCGTGGCCCATTACAGATCATCGGTCTATTTTTTAAATGCCAGAAAACTGTATTTCTATTGTTCTTATCCTGAAACATTTAACACTTATAGTGGCAATAGAAAAGTTTTCTTTTTTTTTAAGTGCAAGGAACACAGAAGTGTATTGCATTTACTGTAACAGTTGTGTCCCTTCATGTTCACTCCCTGAGCAAAGTACTTTAAAGAAACAGGAGCATCCAGTACAATTTAAGAAAAGGCCTGACCTCAGTGACAGATGAAGAACGCAACCTAAGACCTAAGACAGCATCATTCACCTTCCCATGTTGGCAAGGGTGTGTCCTCTCTAAACAATTACGGTGGGGATGCCAATCCCTGCCTCCTCTTTGGGCCCAAAAGCCATGCCCTTACTAGCTCCCTACCACCCTCCTATCGAGTTTTGTAAATTTTTCCTACAAACACATGCTCGCAAGTAGAGCAAGCCTTATTTAAAGATGTTCACGGCAGGGGCGCCTGGCTGGGTCTGTCAGTCGGTTAAGCATCTATCTTCAGCTCAGATCAGGATCCCAGGGTCCTGGGATGGAGTCCTGCATCCGGTGTCCCACATCTGGCTCCCTGCTCAGCGGGGAGCCTGCTTTTCCCTCTCCCTCTGCCTGCCGCTCCCCTGGCTTGCGCTCTCTCTCTCTGTGTCAAATAAATAAATCTTTAAAAAAAATTCATGGCAATAATGAAATAGCAAACAGCTAGAAAGAGCTTAAACATCCATGGATGAGTGACTAGTCCAATAAATTAAGGTACACGAGGCAGCGGAATAACATGCAGTTCTTAAAAAGAATAAAGGAGATCTATCCGTAGTGGGCTCGAAGTTTCACGTGATCTCACTGGCCACTGAACAAAACAAAAGTAAAAAAATTCTTTCCCTCTCTGCTTTCATATTGTGGAACATTTTGGGATGAGTTGGCAAGAAACTTTTTTTTTTTTAAGATTTTATTTAGGGGCACCAGGGTGGCTCAGTGGGTTAAAGCCTCTGCCTTTGGCTCAGGTCATGATCTCAGGGTCCTGGGATCGAGCCCCGCATCTGGCTCTCTACTCAGCGGGGAGCCTGTTTCCTCCTCTCTATCTGCCTGCCTCTCTGCCTGCTTGTGATCTTTGTCTGCCAAATAAATAAATAAAATCTTTTTTTAAAAAGGAGATTTTATTTATTTATTTATTTGACACAGAGCGAGCGAGCAAGAGACAGAGACCAAGCACAAGCAGGCGGAATGGCAGGCAGGGGAGAACCAGGTTTCCTGTTGAGCAGGAAGCCCAACGTGAGGCTCTATGTGGGGCTTCATCTCAGGACCCTGAGATTGCAACCTGAGCTGAAGGCAGCCTCTTAAGCAACTGAGCCACCCAGGTGCCTCAGCAAGAAACCGTTAACGGTGGCAATGTCTAGGGGCAAGATCAGGGTTGGACAGACAGAGGGATAAAGGAAGACTTTTCTTTCACTTTTTACCTTACTCTGTTGTTGGGCTTAAAAAACAAAACCCATGCATGGGACCTGAGACAATAGAAAAAGAGATGCAGAAGATTATCTCTGAATATGAAATATATTAATTTTGTAAGCTTTTAAAAACCTATGCCTTGCGGTGCCTGGGTGGCTCAGTGGGTTAAGCCTCTGCCTTCGGCTCAGGTCATGATCTCAGGGTCCTGGGATCGAGCCCCACATCAGGCTCTCTGCTCCAAGGGGAGCCTGTTTCTCCCTCTCTCTCTGTCTGCCTCTCTACCTACTTGTGCTCTCTCTCTCTCTCTCTGTCAAATAAAGAAATAAATAAAACCTTTAAAAAAAACCCCAAAAAACAAAAAACCTGTGCCTCTTAGGGCGCCCAACTGGCTCAGTGGGTGGGACATGCGACTCTTGATCTCAGGGTTAGGAGTTCAAGCCCCACGTTGGGGATAGAGATGACTTAAAAAAAATAAAATCTTTTTTAAGAAATTAGATGTTGTAACCAAAAAAAAAAAAAAAAAACCTTGCAAAGCAACAAAAAGTTTTGTTTTCCAAACTCATACGTGGCCCTCTGTAGAGATTCTAAATCTCCCTTAACTCCCTCCAGAATGTGCAACGTCCTTAGTCTCCCTTTTTAAATTTATTTTATTTTTTATTGAGATATAATTGGCATAACATTGTGTAGGTTGAAGATGTGTAACATGTTGATTTGATACATTTATAAATTGCAATATGATTACCTCTGGAGTGTGGGCGAACACCTGCATCCCCTCACATAATTACCACTTCTTTTTGTGATGAGAACATTTAAGGTCTAGTCTCTTAGCAACTTTGAAAAACATAATACAGTGTTGTTGACCGTAATCGCTATGCTGTGCATTAACTCTGCAGAACTCTTTCGAGTTGCAACTTCTAAAAAAGTACTTTTTAAACAGCTTTATTGAGGCACAATTGACACAAAATAAACTGCACATATTAAAGATATGTCAAAAAAATAAAGATATGTCATTTGATAATTATTGCCGTATGTGTATACCCAGGAAATCATCACCACAATCAAGATAGTGAACATATCCATCACCTCCCAAAGTTTCCTGGGGTCCTTTATAGTCCCTCCCTCCCCCATCCCATCTCTCAAAAACCTCTGACCTGCTTTATGTCACTATAGATGGATTCGCATATTCTAGAATTTTTATTAGTCATTTGCTCTCCTTTTTTCATTCAGAAAAATTATTTTCAGTTTCTTCCATGTTGTTGTATGTAACAAAAGTTCATTCCTTTCTATTGAATATTACTACATTTGAGTTCTTTTCAGTTTTTGATCATTACAAATAAAGTTACTATACATATCCATGTAAAAGTTCTTGGACATCTGCTTTCTTTTTTTAATAGACATTCTTGTTTTATTCACTTTTATAAACAGAATACTTCTAATATTTCAACATTAGGATAACAGTGTGAGTTTTTGCTAACTACCCTTTATCAGATTAATGAAATTCTCTTCCATTCCGTATGTGCTAAAAGTCTTATATATTTGATTTTTAATCATGAATGGGTGTTGAACTTAATCAACTACTTTCTCTGTATCTGCTGAGGTAATAACATAATTGTCTTCCTTTAATCTGATAATGTGGTGAATTACCTAGATATATTTTCTACTGTTAAAATGAGGTTGAGTTTCTTTCGATAAGTTTTTGTGCTACATTTGCTTGTTTGTTTAATTTAAATTCAATTAATTAACATATAATGTATTATTGGTTTCAGGAGTATAATTTTGTGATTCTTTAGTCTTGTATAACACCCAGTGCTCATTACAGCACATACCCTCCCCAGTGTTCTTCACCCAGTTGCCCCAACCCTCTACCCTCCACCCCTCCAGCAACCCTCAGTTTATTTCCTAAGATTAAGGGTCTCTTATGGTTTGTCTCCCTCTCTGGTTTCATCTTTTTTTTTTTTTAAGATTTAATTTATTTATTTGACAGAGAGATCACAGGCAGGCAGAGAGGCAGGCAGAGAGAGAGAGAGAGAGAGAGATGGGGAAGCAGGCTCCCTACCTAGCAGAGGGCCAGATGTGGGGCTCGATCCCAAGACCCTGGGAACACGACCTGAGCTGAAGGCAGAGGCTTTAGCCCACTGAGCCACCCAGGTGCCCCTTTGGTTTCATCTTGATTTATTTTTTTCCTCTCTTCCCTTATGATCCTTTCCTTGTTTATTAAATTCCACATATCAGTGAGATCATGTGATAATTGTCTTTCTTGGATTGACTTATTTTGCTGCTTACCCTCTAGTTCCATGCATGTCATTACAAATGGCAAGCTTTCATTCTATTTTGATGGCTGTGTAATATTCCACATGTGCTTTATCTCTTGGCAATCTCCTGGATAAGTGCCTAGGAGTAGAATGACTGGATCACACAATGGTTATATACTAAGGTTTTATGAAATTGCCAAAATTTCTCATCAGAAGGAAAAACAATCCATAACTATGTATGGTTATAGGTGTTAACTAAATAGTGGTGGTCATTTCACAATATACACAAGTATCAAATCACTATGTTATATGCCTGAAACTAATATAATAGGGTATGTCAATCATACCTCAATAAAATAATGAAACAAATTCCTAAGGTAAAAAAGAATTTTCTGAAGTACTCGTACCATTTGGACATTCCCACCAGCAATGTACAGGAGTTCTGGTTCTTCCACATCTTAACAAACATTTGGTAAAATCAGCCTTTTTAATTTTTTTAAAGATTTTGTTTGGGGTGCCTCGGTGGCTTAGTCATTAAGCGTCTGCCTTAAGCTCAGGTCATGATCCTGGGGTCCTGGGATTGAGCCCTGCTTTGGGCTCCTTGTTCAGCAAGAAGCCTGCTTCTCCAACTCCCACTCCTCCTGCTTGTGTTTCCTCTCTCGCTGTGTCTCTCTCTGTCAAATAAATAAATAAAATCCTTAAAAAATAAAAATAATAAAAAATAAAGATTTTGTTTATTTATTGGAGAGAGAGCTCAAATGCACGAGTGGGGGGTTGGGAGGGATAGAGGGAGAGGGACAAGCAGACTCCCCGCTAAGCAGAGAGCCCAATGCGGGGCCTGACCCCAGGACCCTAAGATCACGACCTGAGCTGAAGGCAGACACTTAACCGACTGAGCCACCCAGGCACCCCCACCCAGCCTTTTTAATCTTAGTAATTCTAATAGGTGTGCAGTGGTATCTCACTGTGGATTTCATTTTCATTTCATTAATGACTAATCAACTGAGCATCTTTTCCATGTGCTTATTTGCCATCTGTATATCTTCTTTGGTGAAGTTTCTATTCAAATCTTTTGCCTTTTTTTCTCAATTCGGTTACTAGTCTTTTTAAAAATTTATTTATTTATTTATTTGCCAGAGAAAGAGTGAGAGAGCACAAGCAGGGGGAGCAGTAGGCAGAGGGAGAGGGAGAAGCTCAACCCCAGGACCCTGGGATCATGACTTGAGCCACAGGCAGACGTTTAACCGACTGAGCCACTCAAGTGCCCCAATATTTATTTTTTATTTTATGTTTTTTTAAATTAATTTATTTATTTGACAGACAGAGATCACAAGTAGGCAGAGAAGCAGGCAGAGAAAGAGGAGGAAGCAGGCTCCCCACTGAGCAGAGAGCCCGGTGCAGGGCTCAATCCCAGGACCCTGGGATCATGACCGGAGCCGAAGGCAGAGGCTTAACCCACTGAGCCACCCAGGTGCCCCCCAAATATT
>ML098099.1:0-37678 GCA_003697995.1 Taxidea taxus jeffersonii | reverse complement strand
GGAGCCCGATGCGGGACTCAATCCCAGGACACTGGGATCATGACCTGAGCCGAAGGCAGCTGCTTAACCAACTGAGCCACCCAGGCGTCCCTTGAGTGAGTTTTAGTAAGTGATTTCTTTTAGGGAATTTGACCATTTTATCTAAGTCATTGAATCTTTTTAAAAAGATTTTATATATTTGTTTTACAGCGAGGTAGCAAGTGGAGGGAAGGGCAGAGGGAGAGAGAGAATCTCAAGAAGACTCTTTGCTAAGCAGAGATCATGACCCCAGCCAAAATCAAGAGTCAGATGCCTAACTAGCTAAAAATTCCTTGTGCCTGCCTGGGAGGCCTGGGTGGCTCAGTAAGTTAAGCATCTGCCTTCGGCTCGGGTGTCCCATGACTTTTTCTAATCTAAGTCATCTCCACGCCCAACATGGGGCTCAAACTCACAACCCTGAGATCAAGAGTTGCAAGCTCCACCAACTGAGCCAGCCAGGCGCCCCCTAAGTCATTGAATTTATAGATGTAAAGTTATTCGTAACATCCTGCCTTTTTAAAATCTATAGACCTTGTAGTGATGTCATTTCTCTCATTTCATTTTAGTAATTTGTGTCATCTCTCTTTTTTTCTTCTTTTTTATGATTACTCTGGCTAGAGGTTTATCAGTATTATTTATCTTTTCAAAGAGCTAACTTTTGATTTCACTGATTTTCTCTATTTTTATGTACTTATTTTTTTGTTTACTTATTTAAGTAATCTCTATACCCAAGATAGGGCCCGAACTCATGACCCCAAGATCAAGAGTCATGTGCTCTACCAATTAAGCCATACAGGTGCCCCTGATTTTCTTTTACATTTTTATATTTTACCAATTCCTACTCTGAATCTTTATTATTCTTTTTGGGGGGGCTTACTAAGTATTTTTTTAAAGATTTTATTTATTTATTTGACAGAGAGGGATACAGCGAGAGAGGGAACACAAGCAGGGGGAGCGGGAGAGGGAGAAGTAGGCTCCCTGATGAGCAGGAAACCTGCTGTGGGGCTTGATCCCAGGACTCTGGGATCATGACCTGAACTGAAGGCAGACGCTTAATGACTGAGCCACCCAACGCCCCTAAGTATTTTATTTGATCTTCTTTTTCTAGATTTTTAAGTTGAAATTTGAAGTAATTGATTCAAGTACTTAGAAATTGCTTCTTTTCTAACATGGACATTTGGTGCCCTAAATTTTCCTCTAAGCACTGCTTTAGCTACCTATAATAAATTTTGATATATTGTATTTTCATTCTGATTCAGTTCAAAGGACTTTCTTTTAATCTTTATTTATCTTTTTAGTAATCTCTACACCCAATGTGGGGCCCGAATATACTACCTCAAGATAAAGAGTTGGATGCTTTATGCACTGAGCCAGTCAGATGCCCCCAGTTCAAAGTACTTTTAAAAATCCTTTTGAGTCTGTTTTGAATCTGTGTTTCATTTTAAAATGTATTACTTAGTTTCTAAATGTTTGAGAATTTCCCAGATGTCTTTTTGCTATTGATTTCTAATTTAGTTCTATTGTTACCAGAGAACATACTTGGAATCCTTTTATTATTTTTTAAGATTGTATTTATTCATTTGAGAGAGATACACACAGAGAGAGAGAGAGAGACAGAGAGCACAAGAAGGGGGAGAGGCAGAGGGAGAGGGAGAAGCAGACTCTCCCCTGAGCAGGGAGTCTTATGTGGGGCTCGATCCCAGGACCTTGGGATCATGACCTGAGCCGAAGGCAGATGCTTAACCATCTGAGCCACTCAGGCGCCCCACTTTGAATCCTTTTAACCGCACTAACACTTATTTTATGGCTCAGAATATGTTCTATCTTGGTCAATGTGTGTACTTAAAAAGAATATCCATTCTACTGCTGCTGGTGGAATGTTCTGTAACTATCAATTAGGTCAAATTGCTGATAATGTCATTCAGGTCTTCTATATCCTTAATGATTTTCTGTCTACTTGACTTACTTCTTGAGAAGAGGGTGTTGAAATCTCCAACTATAATTGTGGGTTTGTCTATTTCTCTTTGCAGTGCTATCAGTTTTTGCTTCATGTAATTTGAAGCTCTGTTATTAAGCATATAAATATTTAGGCTCCAAGTTATCTTGAAGAATTGACCCCTTACGCATTATGAAATGATGCTCTTTATCCCCGATAACAGTTTTTATTCTGAAATCTACTTTGCCTGAGAGTAATAGAACTACTTCAGCTTTCTTTTGATTAGTGTTAGCACAGTATCCTTATCTATTCATTTAGTTTTAACCTATTCTTCTTTATATTTAAAATTTCTAACATAACACAATAAAAAATAAAATGTTATGCTAATACAAAAAAGAAAAAGTTTCTTAAAAGTGGCATTAACAAATCCTGTCTCATTATCCATGTTGCCTTTTTTTTAAAGATTTTATTCCTAAGCAATCCCTACCCCCAAGGTGCGGCTTGAACTCACAACCCCAAGATCAGGAAACACTTGCTCCACAATTGAGCCATCCAGGAGTCCCTGACAATTGCTCCCTTTTAATCTGGAGGATATTAACCATCTCTATTTAATGTAGTTATTGATTTGTTTGAGTTAAGTCTACCTTTTTACTATTTATTATCAAGTTGTCCCATCTCTTTTCTGTTCCTTTTTCTGCCTTCCATTGGATTAACCAAGTATTTTTAATTATTACTTCTCATCCCTTTTGTTGACTCAGTAATTATAATTCTTTGTAGTGTTATTTCACTGCTTGTTTTTTAGGGTTTATAGTACAGCAAGTTCTCTCTTTTACAGTTACACTGTAAAAATTACCGTGCAAGATGAACTGTGCAAAGAGATCTTAATAACTAATGAGAAAGTAACAATTGTTCTCTTAAAATTTCTTATCAAAATATTCAAACTCTTTTTAGTGTTGTTTATAAATGTATAGAGAAATAAAAATAGAGTAAAGTGAATATTTATTTAGTACACTACAAATTAAAGTATAAGAAACTTTGAGAACTAAAATGCTTTGTTTCTTTGTTAAAAAAAAACTTAACAGGGGTGCCTGGGTGTCTCAGTGGGTTAAGCCCCTGCCTTCGGCTCAGGTCACCATCCCAGGGTCCTGGGATGGAGCACCACATTGGGCTCTCTGCTCAGTGGGGACCCTGCTTCCCGCTCCCCCTCTGCCTGCCCCTCTGCCTACTTGTGATCTCTGTTTGTCAAATAAATAAATAAAATCTTTAAAAAAAAAACACAAAACTTAACCAGGCACCTGGGTGTCTCGGTTGGGCATCTGACTCTTAATTTCGGCTCAGGTTGTGATCTTAAGGTCATGAAATTGAGCCCCACGCGGGTCTTGGTGCTCAGCAAAGTCTCTGCTTGAGAGTCTCCCTTTCCTTAGCCCTCTACCTTTTGCCCCATCCCCCATTCTCTCTCTAAAATAAAAATAAATCTTTTTTCAAAATTTATAGGGGGTGCCTGGGTGGCTCAGTCATTAGGCGTCTGACTTCGGCTGGGGTCATGGTCCCAGGGTCCTGGGATCGAGTCCCACATTGGGCTCCTTGCTCAGCAGGGAGCCTGCTTCTGCTTCTCTGCTGCTCCCCCTGCTCGTGCTCTCTCTCTCTGACAAATAAATTAAAAAATGTTTTTAAAGATTTTATTTATTTAACACAGAGAAAGACAGCAAAAGAGAGAACACAAGCAGGGGGAGTGGGAGAGGGAGAAGCAGGCTTCCTGTTGAGCGGGGAGCCCAACGTGGGCTCATCCCAGGACCCCCAAAAAAAACCTTTAAAAAAATTTTATCAAGAAGACTTCCTCCTCCAGGAATATAGTATAGACATATTTTCCCCTATTTCTCCCTCTAGGTCCAACTGAAAATCCTGCACATTACATATAAAACAGACATGAGAAGACTCTGAAAGGTGCATAACAGCAGGCGCACCATCCTGGCAAGGGACCTTGGGACCCGATGAACAACATGGCGTTGAGTTCCCTGAGTTTGCTTTTTGCCTCACATACCTTGGACGCGGAGATGACGAAGTTGGCAACCCAGAAATGCTAACAGGAACAGACAAAAAAAAAAACAAAACAGGAAAACCGTCGCTCTTTAAGCCAAAAGACCAGGAAAGGGGCAGACTGGCAAGAAAGAGAACATGTTGTATTAACCGCCAAACATCCTGGGAAAAACTGTGGTCCCGCCCCAGCCATAGCAGCAGATGCTGAGCCGATGGCTTAGACTTGCTCGCGGAGAAGAGAGTGACAAGGTAGTGCAACAGCCCCATCAGCACGGTGCCCGGAAAGGCCCAGTCAGGAGGCAGGACTCCCATCGGCAGACCCATGACAGGCTTCCCCTCTCTCTCCCTCTCCCAGTGAGGTGTCTGCGGAGACCACATGCAGAACTTGGACTTATCCCAACTGGCAGAAATGTTATACTCCTTTCCGTCTCTGCTGGAGTCGTGTCAGAGGTAACACGGACTGCGGAAAATGGATTGGGAAGCTTTCCCTCCCCTTCTATTTTCTGGTTTTGATTCAGCAAAATTGGAGTTAAATCTTTAAACATTTGGTAGAATTCTCCAGTGAAGCCATCCGGGCCTAAAGATTTCTTTCTTTCTTTCTTTTTTTTTTTTTTAAGATTTTATTTTTATTTATTTACTTAGAGAGAGAGAGAGATCACAAGTAGGCAGAGAGGCAGGCAGTGATGGGGAAGCAGGCCCCCCGCGGAGCAGAGAGCCGGATGCGGGGCTCGATCCCAGGACCCTGAGATCATGCCCTGAGCCAAAGGCAGAGGCTTAACCCCCTGAGCCACCCAGGCGCCCCTGGGCCTAAAGATTTCTTTACGTTATTTTTTTACATTATGAATTTATCACGGGTATAGAAAATCCCTTGAAAATCACACACATACACACAAAAACCCTCTCAGAGCTAGTATACCAATATAGCCAGTTAGCAGGATACAGGATCAATATACAGAAACTGCTTGTATTTCTACACCTTAGCAATGAATACTCCGGAAGTGAAGTTGAGAAAATAATCTTATTTATAATAGCATCAAAAGAATAAAACACTTAGGAATAAATTTAACACAAAAGAAGCACAAGACTGAAAACTATAAGACATTGGGGGTTTTTTGGTAAAGCAATGATTGCTTTATTTTTTTAAGTTTTTTTGTTTGTTTTTAAGTAATTTCCACACTTAGTGTGGGGCTCAGCATCATGACCCCCTGAGATCAAGAGTTGCATGTTCTTCTGACTGAGCCAGCCGGGTGCCCTACAAGATATATATATATTTTTTTATTTGACAGAGAAAGTGCACAAGTAGGCAGAGAGGCAGGCAGAGAGAGAGGGGGAAGCAGGCTCCCTGCTGAGCAGAGAGCCCGATGCGGGGCTCGATCCCAGGACCCTGGGATCATGACCTGAGCCGAAGGCAGAGGCTTAACCCACTGAGCCGCCCAGGTGCCCCTCAATTTTCATTTTTAAAAGATCGCTCTGGTTGCTGTGGAGAGAATGGATTGGTTGGAGGGAAACAAGAGCAGAGGACATCCACTGAGGAGTCTACGGACGTAATATAGGAGGTAGGTGTTAGGAGCTTAAGGCAGAATGGTGGCTGAGGAAATGTAGCAATGAGAAGAAGCAGATCCGAGTCCTGAAGAATGGTCATTTAGGAATCATATTGGGAAGTGAGATGCTGTGAAAGCCAGAAGCTGGTTCCAAGAGGGAAGGAATAATCAGAAACTGTGGAGAGGTTGAATCAGATAGGAATGAAAATTATGTCAAATTGATATGGCAGCTTCGTGATCTTTTCTGACCTCTGTAAAAGGAGCTGTAGTGGACCAAGAAGCTATGTTGAAGTGCACCAAAGAAAGGAAGTGGGGGGCGCCTGGGTGGCTCAGTGGGTTAAAGCATCTGCCTTCAGCTCAGGTCATGATCCCAGGGTCCTGGGATCGAGCCCCACATCGGGCTCTCTGCTCTGCGGAGAGCCTGCCTCCTCCTCTCTCTCTGCCTGCCTCTCTGCCTGCTTGTGATCTCTCTCTGTCAAGTAAATAAATAAATAAAATATTAAAAAAAGAAGAAGTGGAAGTGGGTTTCTGTTTCTATCATGTCATCACTGCTGAAGACAACAAAAAGTGCTCATTAATACATAAGAAAATGGGGGCATCTGGGTAGCTCAGTTGGTTAAATGTCCACCTCTTGGTTTTGGCTCAGATCATGACCTCATTGTTGTAGGGCCAAGCCCCACGCGGGGCTCTGCACTCAGTGCGGAACCGGCTTCAGATTCTTTCTTCCTTTTGCTCTGCCACTCCCCGCTCCCTTTGTCACAAATAAATAAATAAAATCTGTTTATCTGTTTGAGAGAGAGATAGAGTATGAGCTGGGGGTGAGGAGAGGGAGAAGCAGACTACCCAGTGAGGAAGGAGCCCAATGCGGGGCTCGATCCCAGGACCCCGGGATCATGACCTGAGCCAAAGGCAGACACCTAGCCGACTGAGCCACCCAGGTGCCCCAATAAATAAAAGCCTTAAAATAATAGACAAGAAAAGATCTTCTTAAAAGCCTCAAAGATCTGCAAGTTAAGGAATTATCATGATAAAACCTAAGAGACTGTGAGAACACAGAGAGGTGAAGTAATGAAATCAGCAATCAGTTGGACACAGACAACTGTGGTGTTTGGGGAGTTTGAGGATTTCAACTTTGCAAAAGCCACCCAAAAGGTAGGGGTCAAAGACACAAACCCAGAAACCAATTAAAGGTGGAAAGTCTAATAGAAGTCCTCTTCCCATTAAATGTGTGTCCAAATGGAATAAACCCTCATGAAGGAGAATGGAATTTGCTCTCCCACCCACTCCCCCGGGGAACTACAAAGGAATATTGCCTTGGTGGTGCCAAGCAGGACAGAGGAAAAAATTGGCCTAGAAGCTGTCATCATGTTGCCCTAATTCCCACTGCCTGGGGGACTCCAGAAATGTCTGGCCATACATTTAAAGTGATCCTGGCCTGTGAATGTTTCCAGACACTCAGCAAAAGCAAGCAGAGATCCTGTGCTGAGGAAATTCACCTCTGTCCTAGATCTCAAGAATGTGTTCATTTTATAAGGAAAGCGTGCAGCTTACAAAAAAGTTAATAGCCGAACAAAGAATTGAATTACCGAAAGGGAGAACTGGCAAAAGTAGCCAACAGCAGAGGCATATCCTTAAATAATTTAAGTGCTG
Source organism: Taxidea taxus jeffersonii (assembly GCA_003697995.1). Taxonomy (NCBI): domain Eukaryota; kingdom Metazoa; phylum Chordata; class Mammalia; order Carnivora; family Mustelidae; genus Taxidea; species Taxidea taxus. Next base: position 30,496 of record ML098099.1, on the reverse strand, counting down.
GAATTATTATTTATGTATGTATTTATTTATGTATATAGGTATTGTATGTATGTATTTAAGTAGGCTCCATGCCCAATGTGGGGCTTGAACCCACAGCCCTGAGATCAAGAGTCACACACTCTACTGACTGAGCCAGCCAGGTGCCCCTAGATACTGGATTTATTAAACACAGAATATAAAGAACTATGCTTACTATGTTTAAATAAATAAAAATGTGTGTGGGAAACAAGGATTTCTAATGAATTCTAGAGCTCTTTGAAAAATTATTTCATCAAACTTCTAGGAGTAAAAAAATATCACGATTGAAATTAAGAACTCAATTGAAGAGATTAACAGCAGATTAGACCCAATTAATTAGACAATTCGTGAACTGGAGGACATTTCAGGGAAAAAATGTTTATAAGAGAACTGAAAGTTCTGATCACAAGGGAAAAAATGTGTCACTGTGTGGTAAAGGCTAGACTAATCGTGGTGATCACATCACAATATACACAAATGTGTATTGTACACCGGAAACCAATATAATGTTATATGTCAATAATCTCAATTTTAAAAAGAAATTATTTAGGGGTGCCTAGGTGGCTCAGTTGGTCAAGCCTCTGCCTTCAGCTCAGGTCATGATCCCAGGGTCCTGGGATCCAGCCCTGCGTCGGGCTCCCTGCGCATCGGGAGCCTGCTTCTCCCTCTCCCACTCCCCCTGCTTGTGTTCCCTCTCTCGCTGTGTCTCCCTCTGTCAAATAAATAAGTAAAATCTTAAAAAAAAATAAATAAAAATAATTATTTGGAAAACAGCACAGAAAGGAAAAAAAGTAAACTATATGAAAAAGGTACAAAATTATTTTCTAGGCTGGTTTTGTTATCTGGTCAGTTTTAAATCAAGTCATACTACATAACGTCTAGTTGATGGTACTGGGACAACTGAACGTCCACATGCAGAAGAATTGTTAGTCAATTCTCTCTTCTTCTTATAAAATGTCACTTGGCTTTTATCACTGGGATTCATGGAGTCCACAGAAGTGCCCCCTTTGCTGCCTCTGCATGAACTGACCAGTGGCCAACAAGCTTTGAAAGAAGTGACGTGATTGGTTGGTGATCGTGACCCACGTCCATCAATTACCTCGTTTTTTGTGGACTGAAAAGACAGCGGCAAAGGCTGTACCTCCTGCGATTACTCACAGTTAATACAGGGTGGTAACGACAATGGAACTGTGTTGTTGAGAGACTGGCGTTATTTAACTAAACTATGGTAACTGATATCTGTGAATATTGGACCTTCAAGTGCTATGTATCACTCCCATATAGTACAAGAACCTTGCAATACTGTGTTTCCCTTAATTGCCTCCCAACATTTGGACTGTCTTTGTCATATACTTTTCTTCTGCTTATGCTACAAACCCATAAAATATTGATCATTTTTGTATCATTTTTTGAAAATTTTATTTATTTATTTGACAGATAGAGATCACAAGTAGGCAGAGAGGCAGGCAGAGAGAGAGGGAGGAAGCAGGCTCCCCTCCGAGCCAAGAGCCCAATACAGGGCTCGATCCCAAGACCCTGGGATCATGACCTGAGCTGAAGGCAGAGGCTTTAACCCACTGAGCCACCCAGGGGCCCTTTTTGTATCATTTTTGAATAAGAAAACTGTCTTCCTATCTACCCTCTAATTACTCTTTAGAGGGCTCTGCATGTCTTTGTATAGATCCAGATTTTTAAAAAGATTTTATTTTTAAGGACCCTTTACACCCAGTGTGGGACTGGAACTTACAACCCCAAGACCAAGAGTCGTATGCTCTTCTGACTGAGCCAGACAGCCGTCCCCATATAGATCCAGATTTTCATCCCATATGAGGCCTGAAGGACTTCTTTTAACATTTCTTGGAGCTCAGGTCTCTTGGCGCTGAACTCTTTCAGCTTTCGTATATCTGAAAAAAAAAATATTTTGCCTTTGTTTTGAAAGATCTATTTACTGGGTGAAGAAGTCTAGGCTGACTTTTTTTTTCTTTCACTACTGTAAAGACATCCCACTGTCCGCTGGCTTGCCCTTTTTCTGATGAGAAATCTCCTTTTTTTTTTTTTCCCCTTCTGGCTCCTTTTAAGATTTTCTCTATGACTGGTTTCAAGCAATGTGTTTATCATGTGTCTTGGTGTAGTTTTCTTCATGTTTCTTGTGCTTGGTGTTGGTTGATCCTACTAATTGTTGAGTGCCCAGTACTTAGCACGCTACCTGACATGTTGCAGATAAATCAATAAATATTTTCTGACTCAAAGTAAATGATTTTTTCAGGTAAAGCAACCACATGAATGCATCTATTTGGATCTTCATATATTTCAATTTGTTAAACCAAAATCATTTTCACTGACAAGTATGACATTTTGCTGTGGGATCTTACTCTCCCTCTGGCTGCCCCCACCCACTGTCCCCACTTTAAGCTCCAGGAAATCTGAATTATTATGGATTTTCCAAACTGTCATGCTCTTTCACAGTTCTGTGCCTTTGTACATGCTATTACCTCTGCTTTTATTTCTTTTATCTGCCTGGAGGAGTACTATTTATCTTTCCAGACCCAGTTTAGTTGGTTCAACTTCTAGGGAGCTTAAGAATTCCTTGACTCAGGGGCACCGGGGTGGTTCAGTGGGTTAAGCATCTGCCTTCAGCTCAGATCATGATCCCAGGGTCCTGGGATCGAGCCCCACATTGGGCTCCTTGCTCAGCAGGAAACCTGCTTCTCCCTCTCCCACTCCCCCTGCTTGTGTTCCCTCTCTCACTGTCCCTCTCTCTTGTCAAATAAATAAATAAAATCTTAAAAAAAAAAAAAGAATTCCTTGACTCAAACCCCTTTCCTATCTAATTGGCCCCTTCTTCATTTGGGTTAATCCTAATTTTTTAAGAAGATTTTATTCATTTGAGAGAGAGCATGAGAAGAGAGAGAGAGAGTGAGCAAGCAGGGTACAGGGGAGGAAGACAAGGGGAGGGCAGAGGGAGAGAGAGAAGCAGGCTCCCCACTGAGCAGGGAGCACAATTCGGGGCTCAGTCCTAGGGACCCTGGGATCATGACCTGAGCCAAAGTCAGACACTTAATTGACTGAGCCACCCAGGTGCCCTGAGCCCATCCTCAGTTTGTAAGTACTTCTTTCTCTGCATTTATCATATTTGGCTATCTGAATACATCTAGCACATAGCCCAATTTCAGACACATTGAAGTGCACAGCGATCATTACTTGAATCGTTGGGATAAATTTAAGAAAAGGAAGAGAGAAATTAGGAGGATTCTCAATGCAAATCTTGTAGGGCTTTTTAAATAGGGATTTTAGGGGCGCCTGGGTGGCTCAGAGGGTTGAGCCTCTGCCTTCGGCACAGGTCATGATCTCAAGGTCCTGGGATTGAGCCCCACATCAGGCTCTCTGCTCAGTGGGGAGCCTGCTTCCCCCCGCCCCCCGCCTACTTGTGATCTCTCTCTCTGTCAAATAAATAAATAAAATCTTCAAAAAAAATTTTTTTTTTATTTGTCAGATAGAGAGAGAGCGCAGGAGCAAGCACAGGCAGACAGAGTGGCAGGCAGAGGCAGAGGGAGAAGCAGGCTCACTGCCGAGCAAGGAGCCCGATGTGGGACTCGATCCCAGGACGCTGGGATCATGACCTGAGCCGAAGGCAGCCGCTTAACCAACGGAGCCACCCAGGCATCCCAAAAAATTTTTTTAATAAATAAATAAATAGATAGATAGATAGATAGGGATTTTAATTTTTACTGCGATTCACACTGAGATCCTTTGGGGCATGTGGATGGCTCAGTTGGTTAAATGTCCATCTTGATTTCAGCTCAGGTCATGATTCTGGGGTCCTGAGATGGAGTCCTGCGTCGGGCTCCTCACTGAACACAGAGCCTGCTTAAAGATTCTCTCTCCCACTCCTTCTGCCCCTCCCATCATTCATTCTCTCTTTCTCTCTGTCTCTCTCTCTCTCTCACTAAGAAAAATTAAGAACCTTTGTAGACTCCTGAGCAGAGTGGTAACATGATCTAACTTAATGGTTTACCATCGTCTCTCTGGATGTGCATTAGAGAATTGATGGTGGCTGTGTTGTAAGTTGAATTGTGTCCCTCCCAGAAAGAGAAGCTCAAATTCTTACCCTTCAGTACCTGTGAAGACGCTCTTATTAGAACTAGGGTTTCTGTGGATTTAATGAAGTTAAGGTGAGGTCATCTTGGATTAAAGTGGGCTCTAATCCAATAATGGATGTTCTTATTTTTTTTAAGTTCTTTTTTTTTAAGATTTTATTTATTTCACAGAGAGAGAGATCACAAGTAGGCAGAGAGGCAGGCAGAGAGAGAGAGAGAGAGGAAAGCAGACTCCCTGCTGAGCAGAGAGCCCGATGTGGGGCTCGATCCCAGGACCCGAGATCATGACCTGAGCCAAAGGCAGAGGCTTAACTCACTGAGCCACCCAGGCGCCCCAAGGATATTGTTATAAGAGGGGGGGAATTTGGGCACACAGACACACAAGAAGAGAAGACAGCTATGTGAAGACACACAGATAACCCAGAGAGAACACTATGTGCAGACAGAGGCGGAGACTGGAGTAATGTGTCTATAAGCCAAAGAAGGCCACAGATGGGTAGCAACAGCCAGAAGTTAGGAGAGACAGATTGTCTCCCAGACTGTCCGGATGGAATCATCCCTGCACGCACCTTGAGTTCAGCCTTTGGCCTCCCAGCACGGTGAGAGAACGTGTCTGCTGTTTTAAGCCATCTAGGTTGTGACACTTTGATGCAGGAGCCATAGGAAGAGTGGACAAAGGTCGAAGCAGCTAGGAGGCCGCTGGAACAGTCTAGACAAGAGATGGTGGGGTCCAGGATCAGGGTGGTAATGTGGAGATGGTGAGAAACATCAGATTCTGAATACATTACGAACATAGAGCCAACAGAATCTGCCAAGGTATAGGTCATGGGGTGTAAGAAATGTTAGCCATTCTTCTCCGCCTGAATGACTTAAATGGTTATCAGCATACAATATACACCCGTAAGTGTATATTTCTTCATTGCCTCAAATATCCCAGGTTTGAGGCTATTCAAACAAGGATCATTCGTCAGGGAAGTGAAAAGAAGCTTATTTTGCTGTGTGATCAAAGGGTAAATCACATTATTTCTCTGGGTCTCAACATGCTACTTGGTAAAACAAGAAAATTGAGCTCCATCCTATGACCGTATGATTCTATTATTACCAGGCGCCTTGTTGCCTTGGTATTGATTAGTTTCCAGAGGATAGTAAACTGTTTTCTGACTTCCATATTTGAGAACCGATCTCCAAGTCTGCAGTAGCCTTGAGTACAGAACTCTCTGTCCTCTCTGTTGTTGATTTTTTGCCATTTGATACTTTGAGTACATAAAAAAAGTGACCCACCACATTTAAAAATAGAAATACAGCAAGACCAAAGTAACCCTTTGTGCATTTTTTTTCAGGGTTAGGAGAGTGGAGTGGGGTTGCCTAAGGGGAGTCTGGGACTGCATCTGAAATAAAGACTTGGAATTTTGAGTCTTGAGACTTCAGAATCCCCTTCCTAGAGCACACTCTGAGCTAGCACCATCTGTGTGTTTATATTTATATTTTTAGGAGGGTAATATATTTATAAAAGAGGATGACTAGAACTAACACTAGTAGCAAACATTTATATAGGGGTTACTATGTGTCAGGCATTACTCTAAAGGTTTTGAAAGTATTAATTCACTTAATCCTCACAACAATCCTATGAGCTAGGCAAAATTATTATTCCCATTGTACAAACAAGGAAACTGAGGCACAGAGCTATTAAGATTCTTTTAGTACATTAATAAGGGATCCTATGTCAAGCAAAAATAAGTGGAACACTTTTAACTGAAATTGTAAATGCAAGGCAATGTAGAGACTCAGTATAGAGAAAAGAGGTTTTGTCAGAATTCCACAAACTACTTCTGACAGTGTCCGTAACCAAACACCCATGACGTTAGGCCTCTTCCTGCCTCCAACCCTTGTTGACACTGGTTCTCTGAGGAGGAAAAAGGAGACTGAGAACTAGGCCTCGGGGCTTCTGAATACAACCTCACCAGCTCCCAAACACCTGTTAGATCTGGTTCTCAAGAAGTTTTGAAGTTTCGAAATGTATCCTGGCATTGTTTCTTTCTTTCTTTCTTTCTTTTTTATAAATATTTTATTTATCTGACAGAGATAAACACAGCGAGAGAGGGAACACAAGCAGGGGGAGTGAGAGAGGGAGAACCAGGCTTCCCACTGAGCAGGGAGCCCGATGTGGCCCTGGATTCCAGGACACTGGGATCCTGACCTGAGCGGAAGGCAGATGCCCTGGGACTGAGCCACCCAGGCGCCCCCCTGACACTGTTTCTAAATTGGTCCCTTGCTGGGTCTGGAGAAATTAGACTGTCTCTTTTCCAACTGTGTTTAAAGCTTTCACTTGAGATTCCAGAGCCAATGTTTCATTTCTAGAAAATAGGGAGGAGCCTTTCTGAAAGTCACAAGTTTTTTTTTAAAAAAGATTATTTATTTACTTATTCATGAAGGACAGAGAGAGAGAAGGCAGAGGGAGAAGCAACCTCCCCATGGCGCAGGGAGCCCTAGGTGGGGCTCGATCCCAGGACCCTGGGATCCTGATCTGAGCTGAAGACAGACCCTTAACCGATTGAGCCACCCAGGCGCCCCTAAATAAGTCACAGTTATCACAATCTTGATCCCCCCAGTCCCGCTTTGTTCCAGGCCCCACAGCCTTTGCGGGGTCTATCGTTTGGTCAGGCCCAGCTGGGTCCCCATCGGACCAGAGCCACGGTGTGTTATCAGTGTGTGTGACCAACTTAGTGATGGTAGAATCAGCAGCGGGCAACCGGGCTAATCCCAGTGTGAGAAGAACATTATATTTATTCAACCAAATGCCGGGACTGGCGTCTCTAACCTAATGAAGAACACGGGCTTGTTCCCCCGCAGCCAAATGGCCGGAAGTCGGGAGCAAACTTTGAAGCTAGAAGAGAGCAGTGGTGTAGGACTGAAGGCGCCCCAATAGATTTTTACGCTCAGATGGGTGCAGCAGTGGTTTGGGAAAAGTTCCTGAGCTACCAGAGAGACACAAGCTCAGCCTCCCCTTGGGGCACAACGGGGGACAATGCTCTCCCGACACGGGGCCTTAGAACCCTAGCCAGAGGCAGAAGTTCCGGCCAGACCATGGTGCAGAGGCGCAGGGGCGAGCGTGGGGGTGGGCGGCAGGATGCGTTGCCACATTGTCAGGGGCCCTGAAGCGCACCCAGGCCACTTTCCAGACCTAACCCTCTTCAAAAGTCAGGCTGCGAAATGGCAGGCCTGGGGATGAGCCCTGCGCCACGCCCTCCTCCCCGCACAGTCGCCCTGTCCAGGTGGCTTTGTGAGTCACCCAGACCCTCCGTAATAAGCCCGCGGTGGGTGGGGCCGCCTCGCACTTTCTCGCCCCTTCCCACCCGGACTCAGCCCTCAGCCGATTGAGCTCCCGTAGCCGGCGGGCCGCCGCCGCCCGCTGTGCCCGCCCCACCGGGCATGCTCAGAGCCCGGGCGGGCTCCGACTGGCGGCAGGCAGCGGCCCGAGCGCGGCGCGGGGCCCCGGCGCCCCGGTCCCTTTAAATCCGGCCGGCCGGTTGCTAGGCAACGGCGCGGCCCGCGCTGGCGCTGCACTGCAGAGGCTCTATCCCGCGCCGGCCGGGCCGGGTCGCGGTGGCCAGTGCCGAGCCCAGGGCTGCCGCCCGCCGGTGGTGGCTGGCTTCGGGGAAGAGGGGCCAGGGCCCGCCGGACCGCACCCACGTCTCCAGGTACGTCTGCGCGCGGGAGCGCCGGGACTCCCCCGGGCTCCTCGCTGAGGGACCCCCCGGACCGAGACACCCGGTCCCCGCCCCAACCTCAGGAACACCCCCCCCCCCCCGTGCGGCTCTCTGCTCTCCTCTGAGCGCCTGGGGAGCCAGGGAAACAGGGTGTGGGAGTGGGGTGCGGAAGGAGGAGTGGGGTCAGGCCTCGCCCTCTGTCCTCTCCACCCCCCCCCAACTCCAGCCGCCAGGGAGTAGGGACAGGGGAGGTGGGAGGGACCGCTCAGACCCTAGCCCCCTTCTCCCCACTGGCAGCAACGATGGCAGGAGTTTGTTAACCATTTACGGAGAAAACCCCCAAACTATGCATGCACAGATACAGCTTTAGAGCAAGAATGTGACTTCCATACTAATAAAGTACTCAGCCTTTGGAATTAAGGTGACTCCGTATCTTTTCTTGTACGAGGAATAGTTTCACACTAATAACAAAGAATTGGAGGGTCAAAACCGTTTCCAGGGCCCAGTTTTCAAGGGTACTTTGCTTCACTCTCAGTATCTGCCAAATAGGGGAGACAATCTGTCCTGTGAAGTGAGCACTTGGCTCAAATGTTAGGACCCTGAGAGGTTGAAGCAAAAAAATCGAGATCACTTTCCTTTTTTACCGATTTCACCAATTAACCGGACTCTGGCAGGGGGAAGGCAAGGCCTAGGCTCCAGCCTTCTGCTAACGTGGCTCTTGGCACGCTCATTAATAACAAGCATGCTCCCGCGGCCACCAGCAGTGGCTCATTTGTTCAGTAGGTGCTAAAGGCTGGGAGGCTGGGAGACACCGAATGCAATACCTGCCACCATGATTCTTGTCCTATTTAATATTTGCATCGCTTGGGGACGGAAGGCGTGGTGGCGTAACAGTTGGGCAAGTGGGTTGGCAAGTTAAAAAGAAAACTTGCTTCAAAGTGTCTGGCATCACATTTTAGATAGGCCACACGGCATTCTAAGTATATCACTTGTCATTTTAAGCTTCTCGGATATAAACACGGATTTGGGCATTCTGGTTAATTATATTTTCTAATTATGCTGTGGGGATTTTATTTTCAGTTCAAACTGGAGAAGGAGAACAGCGGCATCTGATAGAAGACCTTGGACGTCGGAGAGTGTAAGTACAGTGGTGCGGGCTCATATCTTGTTACTGTTAGTGTTCAGAAGCCCAGAGCCTCACCCAACATCGTCTTCAACCTCGTTAATCTGCATTGCCGGTACACTCTCAAAAAAGCCTCATGAAAATACAAAAGAAAAAAGGGTCCTGGGGGCTTTAACTAAGCCAAATAAACTTTGAGGGGGAAAAATAAAAGTCCTTTCCTACCGTAATACCGTAAGTCCCCCGTAATACTATTGCATACACCAGAGGAGAAGTTATTAGGATGTACAAAAGCTTGGTTAGAATCACAGCATCATAGAATTTTTAGAAAGAGTATTAAGGCTCATACATTCAAGAGATACTTGTTGGTGGCTACTATGTGTAGAGAAACAAAGATCAATAAGATGCCAGGAGATCACAATGTATCAGTGAAGTGAAAGTATGAGGAAATGCTGTGGAAGCAGCCTGGGGAAAAAATCAAGAGTGCAGAGTCATCCTTGCTAATCTTCAAACTGGTACTCCCAACTGTGATATTTCTAAGGAGTTACTGGCGGCTCTGAAAAACACTGGGGCATTTGGAAAGTTCTGGGCAAAGCAACTGGCGATAAAACGCGAGTATCTTCAGTTGTGGAAAAGACTACCTTAGGATCATTTTGGTTTCAGAAATATGGGGGCATCTGCCACCTTCGGGATTTGGGGCTTACTTTCCCCAAATTAATATAAGATTTGAGTTTAGGGTCCTCACTGCTTGTTTTAATAGCACCTACGTTTCCCCCCCCTCAGCGGACTCTTTCTGGGGTGTGATAACTTCCCCCGCTGGCAACTTTGGAGCACATCTCTTTGGAGAAGGGTTGGGTTGTTTGACTGGCTGGTTTCTGTTCCAAGGGAGGGGAAGGAAAATCTAAAAAAGAACAAAACCTGTTGTTTCCAGGGGACTTTACAGTTGCTTCCAGGTACGGTTTTATTCATTTCTCTTAACCACCTGTGAAATGGGTATACATTGTCCCTATTTTATACCTGGAGAAGCTCACGAGAGGTAATTTTCTCTTTGTTCTAAAGTGTGGGAGTCAAGATATCTGCCACCCCTCAAGATTCTTTCACTATAATCCTCACACTCCGTTCCTTTCACGAGAAGTTCCTTTTCCTTCGTCCCCACAGTTTTGCACGCTAACAACGTGTTCCCCCACCTTGACTTCGGGCACTTCATTTGGGTCCTCATTTTGGTATTTAACATTTTTCTGCGAGCCAGTGATTCTCAAGAGGGTGGAGAATGTAGAAGTGCCCCTAGAGGGGCCAGAATTTTCTCAAATAAGGAGACAGTAATGATGGTAGTGCTTTGTGCCTGGGAACAGTGGAGGCAGAAAACAAAAGGCCGAGAACTACTGCTTTTAAGTGAGAACAGATCAGACAATGGAGCAAAGAAGCCAGGCCAGTGACTTTCTTTGTAGCAGACTTTTTTTTTCCCTCCTTCCTTATTTTGGCCAAGCAGTTTTTCTGAGGTTTGGAAGAACTGAAACCATCCAAGAATAATGGGGGAAAGTTCCCTGCGCTAAGAAGGGCCCTTTGTCTTCCCCTGGCTGCTCCCGGAGCTGTGACTACAGGCCACGCCTCTAGTTGAGGCTGGCTTGGAGGGCTGAGTGCCCGGACGGCAGTTTGACCATCCCAGGTTGGAGATGACCTTTTGCAACTGCCATTCCCAATTTATGAAGTTTGCGATGAAGCACTCTGGCGGGGCGAGGGGGTGGGGGAAGCCTCTGGAGGTTTTCCAGAACTCTTTCCCAGTCCCTGCCTACCCCCGCCTGGAAGAATGGTCGCATTTTGCCGACAGATGTAGATTTATGCAAAAGAGTTGGTCCTGAAAGTTTGAAATCAAATTCCAATGTAAATGAGATAAGGCAACGGAAAAAAAAAAAAGTCTTTGATTTTTAGCTTAGCAAATTTCCCTAATGCATGTGATTTTAAAAAGGAATATTTTAGAAAACAAATAATTAGATTTCACATAGTTAACCACTTAGCCATGTTAATATGAGTCTATTCCCCAGGGCCCCCTACCTTGAAAATGGAAATGAGATGGTTTTGCGGGTTTCTCCTTTCACAGCAAATAGCTGTGCATTATTTCCTGGAGCTGTTTGAGGGTAGCTGCGTATTCACCTAAGATTTTTATGGAATGGTTTGTCTAAAGATCCATAATAAATGATCACTCTTTGCTTAGCTCTCAACAATTCTTTTATATGACATCACATTACATTATACCTTTATTTTATCAGTGGTTCCCAAAATCTTTAGATGAATATAAACCACTTCCATGAGTCAGGAGATCCCTTACCCCACCCAATGCCCTACTACTTTGCCACCACAAAAAGAAAGTCACCAGAGGAGAAATGGTGATGTTTTCAGAGGGACACTAACCAGAACAATCAGGAGTATATTATTAATTTATGTCAGGCATAAGTGAGTAGATGTAGCCATATTACGGACACCCTTGTCTTAACAGTGCAGTCCCAAGGACTTCTGGGGCACTGCTGTCTTAGAGGGCCATTAATGTTATTTTTTGCCACATGACTTCAGATTGTTTTCCTGTGTTCTGGCTTGTTTGTTTCTGGAAATTTTTCATCTCTCTTGAACCCCCTTCCCTTACTCTTTAGTCCTTCAGTGGCCAGTGTAGTGTTGGGTAGGTAGTTACAGTAATAAATGCTCACAATTGATCCACTAAAATCACATGCTTATACTTTCAGTAATGGCTTCTGGTTTGATTTGCCCTGTGCTGCAACAAATTACCCAATCAAGTTTATTGAGAGCAAAATGGCTGCCTTGGCAGGGTAGAGGAGTGTCATTGTTTCAAAGCATATTCCTTGTCCTTGCCAGGGAATACTAATGTCATACTTGCTCTGCATAAAAAACAAACAGTGCAGTTTGGGAAGAGAAAATGAGACTGGCAGCTTTTACCCCCCAGTCTGGGCATTGCCATACTCTGTGACTAGATTTGGGAACAAGCCCTTAAAGAATATCTTGCCAATGAAAGAGGAAAAAAAGAGAGAAAGGAGGAAAGAGAAAGAAGGAAGGAAGGGAGGGAGGAAGGAAAGAAAGAAAGTAAGAAAGAAAGAAAGAAAAGGCAGCTCAGAGACCCCTTGACCCTGTCCTGTGTAAGCCATGGGAGGGAAATTCCAGAAGCCTTTTCAGACCTTTCTCTTTCTGTCCTTTGATATGTGACATGCAATGCTCCTTACCCTCCCCCCTTCATTTTTCCTCTCTCCTTTTGTGACCATTTAAAAAAAGTACCTAAGCTCTGAAAGTAGTGGGTTGTTTTCTTTCAGTTTGTGGAGTGAAACCTGCAGAAGAATAAAGAGGAATTTTAGAGCAAAACACTGACCTGAGATAGTGTTTTGCTCTAAAACAGGGTCTCGGTTTTACCACTACAGGCTGTGTGGACTTGGTCAAGTGACCTGACTTCTCTAAGCCTCAGTTATAAAGTAAATGGACTCTTCCCAGTTCTTTGAAAAGCACTGACTGTATCAGGAAATGATACAGAGGTTCAAGGAAGAAAGGAAGTGAAATTGAAGAGAAAAAAATACATATATGTGTTTGCCAGAGATTTATGTGGGAGGGTTGAAGATAGAAGTCACTTTCTCAAGGTGCAAAATTATTAATGAAAAAAGTTTTTTTCTGTTTTAACCTTTCTCTGTACCCAGATCTCCATCTCAGATTTCTTGTTATCACTATCTCAAGGGATACGGTGGCCTCCCCTTATTTGCACACCCCCCTTCCCGATCAATCTCACTAGTGCCTTTAATCCAGAGTCAGGTATGAGGAATAGTAATCTGTCTCCCATGGCTGCCTGATTAGAAGCATTTGTATTTTTCACAGAATTGTCTGGTGAAACAGCGAATGCTAAAAAATGTGACTGGCAATTAGCTTCCCTGTCTTCTCTCTTTCCCCTGTTCCTTTCTCTTCCCACCACCATGATAACTCTCAGCCATTTGCATTCATATTTCTAAGAGATGAGAGAAACCAGGACTAGGATGATCTTCCCCTTTAAGGAAAGATAGAGCGTAGATGCTTCTGGGGGGTGAGTTAGTAGAATAGTAAAAGTCAGGACTATTTCAAGAGAAAGGAGATGGTGCTTCAATGGCAAACATATACAATGAATTTCAAATCTCTGTTTATTAATATGGTCTGGTTATGTAAACTTAAAGCTTGGTTTATGGCTTTTGAACCAATCATTCTGACACCTTCACTGGATATCTGTGTCTTTCCCTTTCCTGAGAACCAAGTAGTTGCCAGTGGAGAATGTACCTTTGGGGATAACGAGCATCTTCCCTCTTTCTTGGGTGGGATTAGGCAAGTTCAGTATACATAGATAGCAAGTTTCCTCTCTCACCATAGCAAGGGAAATCTAACGTTTAAACTACTTGCTATTGAGAAACATCCTGGAGAGCTAATATGCCAAAAAGTGGTTATCGCAGAGCCATGGGATTATGAGGGCGATTCCTTTTGGGGTTTTTTGGTGCTTTTCTGTATTTTCCCAAATTCTACAGAGAGCTTCCGCTACTGCTAGAATCTTTATATTATATGAAATGTTATATAAATATGTGTTGCACACTAAAGGATATTATAACATTATAATCTTTAATAGTAGTAAAGGAAATATTACTTTAAAAAAGAAGCACAGCAATTGCCATTCTCCGTTGCCAAGATAAAATCGTATTTATGTGCATGGGAAAAATAGATGCAGGCATACTTTGATTTTTCTCAGTGGCAATGCTACAAACACATTGCAGCAAATGAATGTATAAACTGAATAAAGCGACCCCCTCCCTTTTCTTCCCCTTTGGCAATCACTGCAGTTGCTAGTTTGGTGGTTTCAAATGTCAGTGGCCTTTCAGTGTGCTTGGGTCCTTCTTTCTCCCTGCTCTGGGGAGTAGTTATACTCGATCAGATATTTCCGTAAGCTAGGAAAGCCGTGTGTCATGGATTCTCTTTGAATAGGGAAGATTCCTTTTGGAACAAATAAATATCCTCTAATTTTTAGAAACTTGGAAAGTCAGTTGTGATTTGGTATGTTATGTTTTCACCTGAAAACTACGCTTGGAGTCAGTATCGCAAGAAGAACACATTTGACCGCATTAATATTTCCATTCGTTGGCATTCGGTTCTCATCATGAAATTGCTGTCAAAATGGATAGAATTCTGTACACTTGGCAGTCTTGTCTAAAAGCAAAGCCCAAGACTGGAATAGCAGGAATTTGCAGGTCAAGACAGAAGGGCATTTGGCAGAGTTACTCAGAAGGAAGTCTGCATGGTATACTTTACCAAAAGCAGCTCACATTGCACAAAGCCCTGATGTTTGAGTCACTTTAAAGAATGACTAAATAGTCCAATGCGAAAGAACTAGAAAAAAAAAAGCGCCTTGGAAGCACAGGTATTCGTCTACTATTAATATGATGAAGCTGTCAATTCGAAATCACTTTGATTCTGTAGAAGCAGTTCATTTTTGTGTGTACGGTTGCTTTCCCATACAAATACTTTCTCTACAGTAAATAGCCCCAAGTGTCCACTGATTGGTTACACCGCGTAGCAATGGAGAATCTGAGCACTGGAAGAGCCCGTGAAACTTAACTGGTGTTCATTTCGTAAAAGAGGGACCGGAAGCTGTCTCCGTGAGTTAGAGGGCGAGCTTCCTCAGCTACAGGTTCTTTCGTAAAAGAGGGACCGGAAGCACGGGTTCTTTCCCCCGTGAGCCACCACAAGTAGCTCTCCCCATTACACCAGCTGCCAGTGTAAAGAGTGTGCCTTGATTTTAAATTTTGTCTTTCAGGAATTGGACGACGTACCTGGAGAAATGGACGCTAGAAGAAAACACTGGAAGGAGAATATGTTTGCTCCTTTTTTTAGTGCACAGGATGTTCTAGATGAGGCTTCTCAGCCTGAATCTTCTTCTGAACAAACGACTTTAGATAAGGCCAATAGAATAGAAGGAATTTTTAATTTGTCTAGTAGAAAGTTTCAAGAAGAAAATAAATTTAAGAGGAAAGAATGTATTTCTCAACTAAACGAAAAAGAACAAGAACCAAATTTGAGAGAGAGAAAGATAAACCTTTCAAAGAATGAAGCAGACACAAATTCTGTCTCCTGTGACTCATCTAATTTGGATGTGGTGACCGAAGAAAGCTTTAATAGCACAGAAGACCATTCAACCTGGAGTACAAAGGAATTACCAATCCTACCACGACCAGACATAAAGAAGAAATTTACCGAAGGAATGTCTCCCAAACTTCGCCTGAATCTTTTGAATGAAGAACTGGAAGAACTTAACATGAAATGCAGGAAAATAGAAGAGGAATTTGAAAATGCCGAAAAAGAACTTTTGAACTCCAAGAAAGAAGTCTCCGCAAAACCCCTCAAGTTCCAGGAAACAGGGGGAGAAACTTCAAAGAAAGACTGGGAGCTTCAAGCTTTAAGAAATGACCTCTCCGAAAAAGCGACAAATGTCCAGAACCTCACCGAAGAGCTCCAGCAAGCCAAAGAACTCATCCACAGGCTGAGCCTAGAGAACCGAGATTTAAAAGAGGCCGTCAGGAAACTCAAGCGTCAAACCGAGATCGGAAACGCACTCCTGAAGGAAGAGATGAAACTGTACTATGAGCTAGAGATGGAAAAGATCCGCGGGGAGCTGGACGCCATCAAGAACGAGCTGAGAGCTGAGAAGACCCTGCAAGCCAGAAACAACAGGGCCCTAGAGTTGCTTAGGAAACACTTCGCTTCTGTGACGTCATCAAGCACCCTGGACAGCTTGACAGAGGATTTTTTTTAAAACTCTAAAAAATAAAAAAAAAAAAAGCCTTTCATGAGGCAAATCGTGGAGCCAAATCAGTGTTTCTTGTGCTTTCTTTGTGTGCTACGCAATATGTCCTTGGCACGTGAATATTCTTCCATCTGTGTTGGTTGATGTTAACAATAAAAATCTTGTTTGTGTGTATAAGCATAGCATGCGTCTCTGGGTCTTATAGCTGCCTGTTCAGACTCAATGGGACCCTAAAAATGTATCTGCTTTCTTTGAGATTCAACCTTAATTAGCCACATATAAACATCTCCGGAAAAAATGCAGCTTCCCCGCCCCCTGCTGTTTTCCCCATGCTTCCTCCCTTGACCTGGCCACGGTTCCCATAGACTGCAAGACGACTTAAGGGACATGGCTGTGACCTCTGCCAGAGCCCTGATTTTGTCAGCAATAGCTTCTGCGTTTTCTCATGTTGGCCAGCAAGGGGCGTTGTTGACACAGTTCTTCCCAAATTCTACCGGGGAAAACTTACCAGCTTCCTGCCTGGTTTGTGTCACCAATTGGCCCCGACTGACACGCAAGGTATAAGATGTCACCTAGGTAACAGGGGCCCGGGCAATGACAATTTTGTACTTGCAGAGAATACAAATGTCCTTCTTCGGTCCTTTGGTGGAGATGTTAGGCCCATTGAGTCTGTGCATTTGCTTGTCTCAATCATCCAAGATCTCCTGCAATAGTTCTGTTCGTATTTTTAAGTCCAATGGGCCAAATGTAATGACAGCTACAACTGTAAGGCCTTAGGTGTCTTCCCTGATGGGAAATCCCCAAACTGGGCGTCCAGAAATTTGAGTTCTAGGAACTGTTTTGCCATTAACTAGCTAATTAACCTTCCAGGCCTAAAAGTCCTCATCTGTAAAACGAGGGAGTGCATCTATCATCCACATTCTGTTCCATTCTGATGTCCTCAGTGGTTTGATTTGCTGGTCTCGCTGTACTTGTGAAGTAGAGCTCCTATGGTATTGGATGCATTCCGTTCTAATACTTGGGGGAAATTCTTGGCAGACCCCTCCCCTTTCAAAGGAAATATACAAGGCTCTTTTTTTTTGGTAGTTTGAACGCCCCCAAATACCATGTCAATAATAAATCAGGAGAGGAAACAAATGAGGTCATTTGTTCTCCTTTCTCTTGTTTCCTTTATTCCCTAAGGTCAGGGAAGGCATTGAAGGGAGGCCGACTATGCTGACACACAGGCTGAGCAGGGCGTTTGGGGCCTGGGAAGATCAGACTAAATTGGAAGATAGTAATCCTTGGTGCTTTCTGGCTGGGCCCCTATAGCCTACCCTGGGTGCTGGCAGCCTGCGGACAGGGAAAGTTGGCCTTCAGGTTTCTGGTGGTCCCTGGCTTCCCACCAAGGGTCTAGGCACAAAAGCAAACTAGGAACAATTTGCCTGTTTGGCTCTCTTCCTCATTGTCCCCTTCAAAGTTAGCCCTTTGTCCTTGCCCCAGGAAGATTCTCCATCCCTGACTGCTGGTGTACAGAGCCGTTTACATGTTTAAAATATTGCACAAATTGTTTTAAGCCATTAGGCTCAATTTTCTTAGTAGACTACAATTTTTAAAAAGGAGAATTTTGCTCCAGGAGAATTTCTGTCAACCAACTACACATCTAAGGTCTTCAGTGACAAGGTGCTTTATCTTGCATGAGTATGTATCTGTGTTATGTGTGCTTAGGGAGCAGGGAAGGAGTGTGTCTAGAAAAGATAAGTGCATGGCTTAGGCCATCTCTGAGAGGGGGTGTACTTTTTGGATGGAGGTAGAACACAGATTATTTATTCTTCAAAGATTTATTTATTTTAGGGGCAGAGGGAGAGGGAGAGAAACTTAAGCAGATTCTGTGCTGAGCTAGGGCCCCACATGGGCCTCAATCTCATGACCCTGAGATCACAACCTGAGCCGGCACCAAGGGTGGGGTGCCTAACCGCCTTTGCCACCCAGGTGCCGCTAGAACACAGATTCTTGGTGAGACAGCCTTGGCTGCTGAGCCCCAGTAAGGTCCGCCCTACAGAAAGGCCCTATGAAAATCATAGGTCCAGACACTGACCAGGGAGAGATATACAATCACCAGGTCCAGAGGGCCAAGGAGAAATGGAAGCAACATTCATAGAACCAACAGTTTGGAGCTGGGAAGGGGTCACATCTTTTGATGCTTTTTTTTTAGTTTTTATTTATTTATTTATTTATTTTAAATATTTTATTTATTTATTAGAGAGAGAGAGAGAGCGAGCACAGGCAGACAGAGAGGCAGGCAGAGGCAGAGGGAGAAGCAGGCTCCCTGCCGAGCAAGGAGCCCGATGTGGGACTCGATCCCAGGACGCTGGGATCATGACCTGAGCCGAAGGCAGCCGCTTAACCAACTGAGCCACCCAGGCGTCCCTAGTTTTTATTTTTTTAAGAAAGATTTTAAGTCATCTCTACACACAACGTGGGGCTCAAACTTACAACCCTGAGACCAAGAGTCACATGCTGTACTGACTGAGCCATCCAGGCACCCCCACCCCCCAATGCTCTTATTTTTTAAAGCAGGGCTATAATGAGCCAGGAGAAAACCGGGCAGTTAACTGTTCTTCGGGGCAGATGTGACCAGTACTGGGTTGACATAGCTTAAAGAGGCAGACTCAAGGCAGACACAAATACTCTGTCCCATTGTTGCCATAATCACATTTGTTGTATTAGGTGGCCCCCAACTCTGATTAGAATATATTGTCACTGATGCCTAGGTGGCACCGTCAGTTAAGTGTCTGACTCTTGGTTTTGGCTCAGATTGTGATCTCAGGAGCATGGGATCGAGCCCTGCATGGGGCCCTGCACTTGGCACAGAATCTGAGTGGGATCCTTCTCTCTCCGTCCGCCCTCTGTCTGCCCCCCAGCTCCCCCTCTGTCATTCTCTCTCAAATAAATAAATCTTTTTTAAAAAAAGAATATATTGTCACTGAACCTTCTAATATACCAAATGGGAGCTGTGGAGGGTTTTGTTGTTGTTGTTGTTGTTGTTGTTGTTTTTAGCGGGACTAGCACATCAGGCCACTCATCCCTTTAATCTGTTGGATTAAATATTTGACATCAGCAATGCAATTGCAAAGCACTCCCTACCAACACCCAATTCCTTCCTTACTAAGAAGCATGGGCTGTCACAGGGCCCTAGGATTATCTGTTCCACCTTGGGTTCATAGTCCAGTTCTAGAAACATTTGCTGAACACTTACTACCATCATTCATCGCTTCTGAAACCTACTTTTTTCCCCTTTTTAACATTTTGACATCCCTGAATTTGGGACATGTCTTCAAATCGATGTAATATAATTGTCAGTTTTTAAAATTTATTTATTTATTTATTTGTCGAGAGAGAGAGGGAGAGAGCGAGCGAGCACAGGCAGAGGCAGAGGGAGAAGCAGGCTCCCTGCTGAGCAGGGAGCCCGATGTGGGACTCCATCCCAGGACGCTGGGATCATGACCTGAGCTGAAGGCAGCTGCTTAACCAACTGAGCCACCCAGGCGTCCCTAATTGTCAGTTTTTAAGAATCTTTCTTAGTGGTTCATAAAATGATGGTATATCTTACAATCAATAAGTTTTCAGATTTGATGAAATATGGCATGTGCTAGGCTGGGGAGAGCAGGATAAAAGGATTTATGACTAAGACAGGTCTCTGACCTCAAGGACCTTACTGACGCAACTAAGTAAAACAGTGTGGTAAGCCCTATCCTAGTGGTGCTGGCAAAAAGTGCCGTTGGGAGCACAGAGGAGGATCAATGAATTCTGCCTGTGGGGCCAGGAAGGACTTCATAAAGAAGGTGACATTTGAGCTGGGCCTTGAAGGATAAGAAGGATTTTTCCAGGCAAAGCATGGGGGCCAGGGCCGGGGCAGTTCTGGAATGTGTATATGGAAGATCTATTTGGCTCCTAAGAGGACTCCTAACCACGATGAACAAGAACACGGGGACGATGCATGTTGTTGAGTGTTTAAGTCCCTTCTGAGGTTCTAACCTGAAGACTGTGATTCCAGCTGTTATGTTCATTTGCTGATAGACCGGAGAACACAGATCTCATGATAGAAAGGCCAGGTTCCAGATAACAAACTGCAGGAAAAAATTTTGCTGGTGCCACTGTCCCTTGGCCGCCATCATTTTTATTTTGGAAACAAAAGACCTAAGAGGTTTTGGTCATGACACCCAGCTAAGTCTACCATGAGTGGTCAGGTTTCAGAGATGCATGAAAGTGAAACCCCACACTGCTCCTTTCTCCGAGGAGCCAGTAGGGTGCAGAAGTTAAGTGTACAGACTTTACTCATCCACTTAATAGCCATGTGACCTTGGGCAAGTTGCATATTTCCCTGTAACTCAGTTTCCTCATTTTGTAGGATGGGGTTTATAAATAGTATTGTGGAGAGGATAACAAGAGATCACATACTGTGAGTGCGCATCACCCTTGTGGGTATCCTCATTGCCATTGTGTAAGTGACAAGGGGAAATTGACCAAGTCTATGTGTCTCCTCCCAGCTATTACTCTAGCCAAACTTATCACACTTATTGTCCCTCCAGTTGTGTTCTCTGGAGAGAATATGGTAAATTCACCCATGGTACGTGTATTGATGGTGTGTGATGGGTCTGAGAAGGTGCAACAAGTTGCAGGGAGGCTATTTCTATTTTATTTGTATATGAAGTCTTTTAAAAAATTTTTTTTTATTTATTTGACAGAGATCACAAGTAGGCAGAGAGGCAGACAGAGAGAGAGAGAGGAGGAAACAGGCTCCCCGCTGAGCAGAGAGCCCAATGCGGGGCTCAATCCCAAGACCCTGGGATCATGACCCGAGCCGAAGGCAGAGGCCTTAACCCACTGAGCCACCCAGGCGCCCCTGTATATGAAGTCTTAAAGCCAAAGTGTTGAATCTGTCGTGATGGACTTTCTGGCCTCAGGATAGACCCTGTAAAGGGAATTTTCTTGGGTCAGAGCCTACCCAGTCCCCCCCTTCAATCAGGCTGCTGTAAGAATACCAGAAGGGAGAAGAAAGCCCTGCTCTAGTGCTCTAGTGGGAAAAAGCTCATCTAGGAAAAAGGAATGGAGACAAGAGAGCCTATTATAGTATTTTCCATTTCCCGTTGGCACAGGGAGCCATGCAGCTGAGGCCCCACTACGACAGCTGCTCAGATAAGAATAAGTCATTGTCTTCCTCTTTGTACTCGTAAGACACTGACGCTGTAGTCCCCCTTATATTGTAGGTGTGTCCTCCTTTCCATACGGGGCATCGAGGTGGCGTCTCCGTGGTGTGGTGGCCAGAGTGGCGTCTGGCTCTCTCTTCTCCTCTCACCATTAATCACACCCTGTCTCCTGATGATTGTTACATTTCAGTGGGCTCAGACTGACATTCTCCCAGGAGAATGGGTTTATACCTGAGTCTCTGAGGTATCCTTGAAGCATCTTTTTTTTTTTTCTTTCAGCCCATGCCTACTGACTCCACAACAGTTGTTGCCATGTATATTCTCAGACCACTATGGGAGACACACCTGAGAGATTCTTTTAGAGTCACTAGTACCCTAGGCTGCAGTGGGGCTGTGGGTTAAAGCCGAGCTACAAAACTGTTACGTGTCATACACTTCCACATGTGTCGTCTTATGCAATCTGCTCAATCCTTGATCATCAGATGAGGAAACTGAGTCTCAGAGATATTAAACGATCTATTCATTATCACTGACCGTAAGTGGTGGGTCCAGAATCCAAGCCCAGACTGTCCAACTCCACATATGATGCTTCCATCATATCAGGCCATCTTTCATGCTAAAACATGAACCAAAGATTCAATCACCGTAGAGGTTATTTAACTTTCTCAAAGACAGCCTGGCTTATTATTGCGATCTGAATGCAACCTGAGTCAGCCATTTCATAAATAGCTGAGATGAACAGTCAAGATGTATGCCATGATTGGAAAAGATCATAAAGTGTCCATGTCTTCTGATGATGGGTTATTAGGTTTCCCTAAAGGACACAGCATCCTCTTCTTAAAGATTTTACTTCTATTCTTTTAAGATTTTATTTCGTTAATTCTTTTACGTAATCTCTACCCCCCCATGTGGAGCTCGAACTCATGACCCTGAGATCGGGAGTTGCATGTTCCACTGGCTGAGCCAGCCGGGTGCCCCATTAAAGATTTTATTTGGGGGGCACCTGGGTGTCTCAGTCAGTTAAGTAGCCACCTCTTGGTTTTGGCTCAGGTCATGATCTTAGGGTCCTGGAATGGAGCCCCATATCGGGCTCTGTGCTCAGTAGGGAGTCTGCTTCAGGATTCTCTCTCTCTGTCCCTCCCCCCACTCATTCTCTAAAATAAATAAATATTTAAAATTTTTTTATTTTTAAGTAATCTCTACACCCAACGTGGGGCTCAAACTCACAACCCCAAGATCAAGAGTCACATGTTCCACTGACTGAGCCAGCCAGAAGCCCTAGCATCCTCTTCTTGTAGCAATGACATTAACTGTAATAGTAATGTAAAGAAAAACAATTGAAATGTGGAGACCAATTGATAGCTTTTTAAAGCAAGCTCCAGCACCAATGGAACCAAATTAATAAACGAGCAGGACTCCTTGGTCAATATTCACTGTCACTTTGGGGTCAGATTTTTTTTCTTATAATTCAAAATTATTCATTGTTTTTCAGCAAATATTTTTTTTCCCCCGGGAATCTTTGGCCCCTAAAGTTTTCACTGAAGGTTGACTCTGTTTTTTTTCTTTTTTTTTAGAGAGAGAAAGAGTGGGAGCAAGCTGGGGGGCAGAGGGAGAGGGAGAAAGAGAAGCCAAAATCTAGAGTTGGATGCTTAACTGACCAAGCCACCCAGGCGCCCTGAAATCTGACTACTTTTTAAGAAAAAAAAAGTGCTGCAGCCCCCCTTGCTGCATAGAAAGAGTTAAATATGCTTGATGATTTATATGTTTCTTTTTTATTTCCTTGATGCCCTGGAAAGTTTCTCAAAGTTACCATAAATAAATCATATTCTGTTCACTCATAACTGAAACAATAGTTGAAAAAACAAGTTCAGGATCTCTTTAGTAAAATATCTTCAATAACAAGATAAAACATTTTCTTTAGATTTACAAATTTATTCAAGATCTTACAAGAGAGTATCTCCCCTTCATATCTGGTTTTGAGGTAATCAACCTTTTAAAATGCATAATATACTTTTATGTGGTTTTAATGAGTACAAAAATATATTTGCATGTAGTATAAGGACTTTGCCCCCATAAAACATGATTTATCTGAAATCTTTTCCTTTGGGTATATATTAGGGCAGCTTAAAAAAAAAGTACTGAGAGCAAGGGGCTCCTGTTCCTCTGCGTGGGCCAGGGAAGAGGGGTGTACTAGAAACAGCAGGAAATGTGGAGTTTGCCTGGTTGGGTTCACTGGTAGAAGTCACTGAGATGGAGTCTGGGATGCTGGAAGGTTATCAGGGGTCAACACCTGTGAAGGAAAAGGAGCAGAAGCAGGATTGAGCAGAGGGAGAAGTCCGGTCGCCAAGAGAGAAGTCCGGTCGCCACACAAATCCAACCAAGCCTTGACAACCCCAGGGAGCTCTGGAGTCTTGTCCATCAGTGACCTGTGTAGGGTGGACATGGCTGGGCCTTCATAGCCCGGCCTCACTCCGTCACCAGACGTGAGCCGCGTCCGGAAGGGTGTCACTGAGGACAGAGGGACTCTGCAGATATGGCAGACCCTGAAGGAACCCCTAGCTGGAGGCTGTCCGCAGACCTCGTTCCTCTCTGTTGGGCCGCAGGTCCCTCCTTGAGGGAGACCTGGGTGGTGCATTTTGTGGCCTGCCACAGTCATTCCCTTGCACCTGTCCTTCTGGGTTCCTTTGAGCCTCTCTTCCCAAGGAGCACAACTCTCAACTCCCTCCTCAGCAGCTGGTCTTGCTCTTGCGCCTCCTTCCTTCACCATGCATCCCAGCCAGCTCTCACCCTTAGCTACCGCCCTCTGCTGGCCTCAGCAGACCCTCCTCTCTGGGGAGACTGAACCCTTGGTCATTAACGCCCTTCTCAGCCTGGGGCTGCTGTGCCTGCCCACCTCCGGTCACCATGGCAAGGGAGTACTGATAGGCCCAAGAGGCAACATGTTTTCACACGCATTTCTCCAGATCTCCGTGGTATAACCACAGCCCTACCTCCTCCTGATAATCATCAATTACCCCCGCCCAATCAGGGAGCTCTCGTCTGGCCCATTGGTCCTTGGACACAAGGAGCCCAAAGTGCCCCAAGCAACCGCTGAAGCTTATAGTTCAGTGGGATGCTTGCTGTGCCCCCAGAGAAGGTGTGCCCCCTTTGAAGACCAGATCGTCTAGTCCTCTGGAGGTGCAGGATGGTCAGCACAAAGTCCCTGCATTAGTCAGGATTCACCCAGAGAAGAACCATTAAGAGATTATATTTTTAGGGGCACCTGGGTGGCTCAGTAAGTTAAGGGTCCTACTCTTGGTTTCAGCTCAGATTGTGATCTCAGGGTCGTGAGGTCGAGCCCCACGTCAGGCTCCACACTCTGTACGGGGTCTGATAGGGATCCTCTCTCCCTCTCTCTGCCCGTCCCCCTTGTGCTGTCTCTCTCCCTCTAAAACAAACAAATAAATCTTTAAAAAAGAGAGAGCAGGGCACCTGGGTTGCTCAGTAGGTTAAACCTCTGCCTTTAGCTCAGGTCATGATCCCAGGGTCCTGGGATGGAGCCCCACATCAGGCTCTCTGCTCAGCAGGGAGCCTGCTTCCCTTCCCTCTCTGCCTGCCTCTCTGCCTACTTGTGATCGCTCTCTGTGTGTCAAATAAAATCTTTAAAAGAGAGAGATTTTAGCTCTCATCTATATAATATACATCTATCTCTTATCTGTCCATTTAGCTATGTATCTGCATATCAGTAGACATCTAGAGATTTCACTTTACTTACCTGTGGGAGCCAGGTAAGCAGCCTCCATAGCCCTCCCGTCTAATGCTGGCACTTGACGTCGGCAGCGCTGTCGGGAGGGGATGGTGTCACATGGAAAAGAACAGGGACAAACTAGAACCCAGAAGCATGAGCCGGAAGCCAGCAGGAGTTTGAAGTAGAGTCTGTTATCAGTCCCTCATTGTCTCCAGCTTCCATACCGTGGCTATCCTGCGGGAGAAGCTGATGCAATTTGTTCATCACAACACATGCGTGTGGGCATGCATATGCACGCACACACACATACACACACACATACACACACGGGGCCCTGTTCCAGGGCTCTTAGAACCGGTGTGGCAGCGGCTGCAGCCTGGTTGTTGCCACTCTCCAGGGAGATGGGCTGGTGGGTAAGTGACACTGGAGGTGGGCCACCACTCCCCGTGGTGCCCCTGCACTCACAACAGCCGACACAGAAACGAGATGGTAGGCACCCATCTCACAGGCAGAGGGATGAGGGAAATGCCATTCAGTCTTAGCAAGTTGTGACATGACACACACACACACCCCGCAAACCCTCCTCCCCACCGCACCCCCCGTCCCTTGCAGGGTCATGGGAGGGACAGTAATTGGAACCACTCCTGTTTCCCCTCATTGATTCCCAGACTCCCCAGTCTTGTCATTGGGAATGCGGTGCTGTACTCAGTTCTTTGCTGTGTGTACCACGTCCTGGCCAATGGCGCCCTGTTCTCGCCGAGGACGGCTTCCTTCAGCTGGCTATCTCACCGCTTTATCAGACCAGCGGCTTCTGAAGAGTGTGGTATGCAGTACAAGCAGTGGGTCCCAGGGTCATGGGTCCACTTTGGTACCCCCTTGCTGGAAAGCTGGTCATTTGGGCCTGACACAGTGTTATAGGGGACCCCACGCGAGGGGATCGAATACTCCCTAATTCCTAAGTGCCGACTGGGGCCCTGCAAGCTGGAAAGCTAATCCCGTCCTGGAAATCTGTATCTATTCCTGGGAGATGGAACCATTGTCCCTTTCTGGATGGAAGGGGCATGAAGTCGTGCCCAGTCGGTCTCCTCCAGGAATGGTGCCAGACCAGGGGCCCCATGATGGGCTCTGCGTTTGGCAGGTTGAACGTTCTTGGCCTTGGTAAGCGGCAGTCCACGCTGCTGGGCCATGGGCAGCCTCCATCTCTGCCACTGTGTGCACTCTGTCCGTGTGCCCTTCACGCCATCACTGGGGTGGCCAGTAACAAAGACTGATGTCAACTGCCCAGGTGGTTTTCCCTACTTGGCTGTCCAGGGTCTTCTCTGAGCCGCATGCCCCGTGGTGGGTGTTAACACGTGATTCCAAATCCTCACGCTTGGTGCCCACCCTCACCGGTCCACACACCAGCCTCTGCCTCGGCAATCCTTGTTCCCACTCTTTCAGTCTTTTTCCTTCTAAACCACCAACTAGTTAGCCAGGCCATTCACTGCTGACCGTAAATTCACAAATATTTTAACCACCAGCCTTTTCTCTTTGCGACCAAGGTGGATGAATAAGGACATCCCCCAAAGCTCTGCCCAATGGCAGGATTCACCTGGCACCTTCGTTCATGTCCCCCACTCTCCAAAGGAGCTTATAAGTCAGCAGCTGTCCACTCTTGATTTACCCTGACCCAACTCAGCCATAAACCAAGCTTTTTCCTCCCCATTCAGTTGATCTGATGGGGTCCACAGAGCTGGAGGCATGAATCGAAGGACGTGCACTGTCCAACAGAGGGGCGTGCCATGGCCACCTGAGTTACCTGAACTTGCAGTCTTCCTGTCCTTTAGTCCTCTCCCTGATTTCTCCCCTTTCACCTCTCTATGGTTTGTTGCCGGGCCCACCGGACCTTATGACAGTTACTTGGTGTCCCATGGTCAGGTGTTTTCTCTTCCCCAGGGCCCAGCAGCATATCGGAAGTTGTTTATTTTTTTCCGTAGGGAGGAGGGGCAGAGGCAAAAGGAGAGAGAGATTCTCCAGTAGGCTCCAGGGGGCTCGATCTCACAGCCCTGAGATCATGGCCTGAGCTGAAATCAAGAGTCCGGTGCTTTCCCAACTGAGCCACCTGGGCTCAGAAGCTGTTTTTTTTTTTTTAAAGGCATGTGATTCTCTTCTGCAGACGATAAGGTCCTGTTCCAGAACCCCACGGGCCTGCATCTTTTCCCACCACTGATACCTACAATACCATAGACGTGCCAGATTGTTCGGTCCCAGAGGCAGGATAGCTTGCGTGGCCTCCTGCCCCGGCTGCAGAGCCCTTTACTGCTCTGGGCCCATTATAGCTGGGAGCCTTCCTTGTCACCTGGTATAAGGGACAAAGTAGACTTGACAGGTGAGGGACATACCACCTCTAGAACCCAGAGAGGCCCATTGGGTGTCGCGATTCGCTGTCCATGGCAAGAGTTGCAAGGCTCAAGCTGTCTTTTACTGTGGAGGGAATGCCCCAGCAGAGCCACGACCACCGGACCTCTAAAGATTGTATCGATTTGATAAACCTCTGAACCTCTGTGGGCTTCATCTCCCATCCTCAGTAGTGCATGTGTCTTACCGGGAGGGGACACATGAGCCACCTCTCGCTCTTCCGGTCTGATCAACAAAACGTCGTCAATGTAATAGGCTAATAGGATGTTCCGCTGGATGTCCAGAGGATTCTGATCTCTTCAGACTAAATTATGACAGAGGGCGGGAGAGCTAATATGACCCCGGGATAAAACTGTGAAGATATACTATTTGCTATCCCATTTAAATGCCAACTCTTTCTGGTTCTCTTTTCTGATTGGGACAGAAAATAAAATATTTGCCTGGGTGGCTCGGTCTGTGACGCATCCAACTCTCCCACTCTTGATCTCAGGATTGTGAGTTGGAGCCCTGCGTTGGGCTCTGTGGTGGGCATGGAGACTGCTTAAAAAAAGAGGGGGGGGCGCCTCAGTGGCTCAGTCATTAAGCATCATGATCCCGGGGTCCTGGGATTGAGCCCCTCATTGGGCTCCCTGCTCAGCAGGGGAGTCTGCTTCTGCCTCTCCCTCTCCCCCTGCTTGTTTTCCCTCTCTTGGCTGTCTCTCTCTCTCTCTGTGTCAGATAAATAAATAAAATCTTAAAAGAGAGAGAGAGAATAAGATATCTGCCAACTCAGTGGCCATAACCATGTATTTGGGGTTATGTGAATCTCTCCCACAAAGACAGCTTATCGAGCACAGTGGCTTCACGAGATCGGAGCTACTATTCCACTGAGCTTGTGGTAGATCTATAGTCCCCTCCCATCTGGTTTCCACACAAACAGAGATCTGGTGAGAATCACCACCCCGCGTCCTTTAGATCCTTAAGGGTGGTACCAATCCCGCTGCCCCCACGTGATGATTTGCTCTCTTGGCCCCAGGGATGGTGGTAGGGGTGGCCGTGGTTTCGTGTAGGGGACTTTGGCTGGGACTTCCCCGCTGTGACAGCTCTTACCTCACTGGCCAAAGATGCAAAGTGGTGGCGGTTTCAACAACCCAGTTATACACTCGAAGTCTCCATTTATTACCTGGTCCTTGTGTGTTCCCGCTCTCACACAGGGCCATGAAGATGTTTTGGGTCTCCAGGAATCTATGTCAGCTTGGACTCCTTTATGTCCCAGAGTTCTCACGGTGTCTGCCGAGACCCTTGCTCTAGGGCTTAGTTACCCAAATAACTGGCCGCCGGTCGCCCCCGCGGTGTGTACTTGTGGTATTGCTGGGTCCTTTCTCCTAGGGACCCGGGCACATATTCTGTCAGTGAGTTCTGGGTTGGAAAGCTGGCTCAGGTCTGGAAACTGGACAGAGGATCATGAACATTTGTTAAAATGACTGTCCTCAGCCTTCCGGATTTTTTCTGCTATTACAAGTTGAGTAGTACCCCTTTCAGGTGTCAATAAATTCTGCCCTTGGGGATGCCACATTCTCTTAACCACCTCCAGAACTCTCGGGCGGGCCCCTGGCTGCCACGTGGACCTTATTTTATTATAATTGCAACCTCCAGGCTTTTGTAGAAGCAGCCCCCCCACCTGGGCTCTGTGAGTTTGGGTCGTAATCAGATACGATGCTGTATCAGTGGGCTACGTTTATAACAGTGTTTTCTACTCAGTCGTGGATGGCAGAGGGGGCCAACACTGAAATTGGCAGTGATACCGACAGCTCTCTTACCAGTGCATTCCCGATGTCCTGAGTACTTGGTGAGTACTCAGAAGACCCCATCCATACATCGGTATATCAGATTTCTGCAGCTAAGGGGCTAGTCTTGGTTGGGTGTTTTATCTTAGTTGAAGTTCGGCCGCTCTGACCATGAAGACCTGGGTTTGGGTCTCTGCCCTCCCCGTGCAGGAGATGGGAGCTCTTCTGTGTGTAACCAAAGAGGACTTCTTGGCTTTCCTTCCTGGCTTTCGATGACCTGTTACCCTCAGCAGTTCATTAAATCTGTGGTTATCTGATCTTGTTAGCCATGCAGTTAATATTACACACACATGATTGTAATTATTATTATTATTCTATTTGAATAATACATAGGCATTATTTTGTTTTTTAGTTTTCATTTTGTAGGACATATGACAGGATGGTTTAATGTATGTACACATTGTGAAATAATTACCACAATCAAGTTAATTAACACATGCATCACCATACACAGTTATCTTTTGGGTGTGTGGTGAGAACAATTAAGATCTACACTCTTCGCACATTCCGAGTATACAAAACAGTATATTAACTATTGTCATCACTGTGCTGTAAAATACATCCCCAGAACTTCTTCATCTTTTAACTGAAAGTTTGTACACTTTGGCCAATGTCTCCTCATCTCTCCCACCTCCCCTGGCCCCTGGTAACCATGGTTCTACTCCCTGTTTTTATGAGTTTGACTTTTTATATTTCATATATAAACAAGACCGTACAGCATTTGTCTTTCTGTGCCTGGCTTATTTCACATAGCGTAATGCCCTCTGGGTTCATCCATATTGTTACAAATGACAGGATTTCCTTCCTTTTTATAGCTAAATAATATCCATTATATATATATATGTATACATATACGCATATATGCACACGTACTACACTTTCTTTATCCACTCATCTGTCAATGGATATTTAGGTTGTTTCCATATCTTGGCTGTTGTGAATAATGCTGCAGTGAACATGGGTATATAAATAGCTCCTCGAGACACTGATTTCATTTCCAATGGATTTCTACCCAGAAGTGAGATTGCTAGGTCATATAGATTTTAATTTTCTGAGGAAACTCCATACTGCTTTCCACGGTGGCTGCACCAATTTATATTCCTACCAACAGTATACAAGTGTTCCCTTTCCTCCACATTTTCACGAACACTTGTGATCTTTTCTCTCTCTCTTTTTTATTGTGCAGTGCTTTATGGGCCAAGTAAAGGAGGTTGGATTTTATTCTGAGTGTGGTGGGGTATCATTTTAGTGTTTTTCAAACAGCTTTAATGATGTAGAATTATCATACAACACACTGCACATATTTAAAGTGTGTAATTTGATATATTTTAACAGATGAGTATGCCTATGACACCATCACCACAATCCACAATCAACATAGTGAACATATATGTCACCCACTGTGTCAGCTCTTCTTCACCCGATTAGCTTAGGCCCACCTGGAACGATTTCCCTTTTGGTTGTTAGTGAGTTTGTTTATTTATTTATTTTTGTTTTCAATTTTTAAATTTGAGAACAGTTGACACACATATATCTTTTTATTTTTTTATTTATTAATTTATTTTATTATGTTAAGTTAGTCACCGTACAGTACATCATTAGTTTTTTTTTTT
>RCUC01112576.1:0-18775 GCA_003697995.1 Taxidea taxus jeffersonii | reverse complement strand
TATGTTCTCCTCTAGGATTCTGATGGATTTGTGCATCACACTGAGGTCATTTAACCATTTTCAGTTTAACTTTGTATATGGTGTTAGAGAAAGGTCGAGTTTCATTCTTCTACACATAGAAATCCAATTTTCCCAGCACCATTTATTGAGGAGACTGTCTTTTTTCCACTGGATACTTTTTCCTGCTCTGTCGAAGATAATTTGACCACAGAGTTGAGGTTCCATATCTGGAACCTCTACTCTGTTCCACTGTTCTATGTGTCTGGTTTTTTCCTTGTTTTTGCATGTTGTCTTTTTGATCACAGCTTTGCAGTAAAGTTTGAAATCGGGCAACGTGATGCTCAAGTTTTGATTTTATTTTTAACATTTCCTTAGCGATTCTGGATCTCTTTTGTTTCCATACAAATTTTAGGATTATTTGTTCCAGCTCTTTGAAAAATGCTAGTGGAATTTTGGTCAGAATGGCATTGAAAGTATAGATTGCTCTAGGTAATATACACATTTTAACAATGTTTATTCCTATCCATGAGCATGGAATGGTCTTCTACCTTTTTGTGTCTTCAGTTTCTTTCATGAGTGTTCTGTAATTCCTCGAAAAAGATCCTTTACCTCTTTGGTTAGGTTTATTCCCTAATGAGATCTTGTGGTTCTTGTGCTATAGTAAATGGAATTGATTCTCTAATTTCCCTTTCTGTATTTTCATTCTTTGTGTATAAGAAAGCAACTGATTTCTGTACATAGATTTTGTATCCTGCCACGTTTCTGAATTGTTGTATGAGTTCTAGTAGTTTGGGGGTGGAGTGTTTTGGGTTTTCCATAGAAAGTATCATGTCATCTGTGAAGAGATAGAGTTGGGCTTCTTCATTGCCAATTTGAATACCTCTTATTTCTCTTTGTTGTCTAATTGCTGTTGCTAGGACTTCTAATATTATGTGAACAAGAGTGG
The DNA here is from genome assembly GCA_003697995.1 of Taxidea taxus jeffersonii. Classification (NCBI taxonomy): domain Eukaryota; kingdom Metazoa; phylum Chordata; class Mammalia; order Carnivora; family Mustelidae; genus Taxidea; species Taxidea taxus. The sequence continues at coordinate 17,829 of RCUC01112576.1, read as the reverse complement.
TGAGAGTGGCCATCCTTGTCATGTTCCTGACATGGGAAGGCTGTCAGCTTTTTCCCATTGAAGATGATATTTTCTGTGTTTTTTTCATAGATAGATTGACTAAAACAACAGGACCCATCCATAGGTTGTCTACAAGAGACCCAATTTGAACCTAAGGATACATGCAGACTGAAAGTGAAGGGATATAGAACCATCTTTCATGCCAATGGGCCTCAAAAGAAGGCTGGGGTAGTGATTCTTATATCAGATAAATTAGATTTTAAACAAAAGCCTGTAGTGAGAGATACAGAAGGACACTCCATCATTCTTAAAAGGTCTATCCACAAAGAAGATCTAACAGTTGTAAATATTTATGTCCCCAATATGGGAGCTGTCAACTCAATAAGACAACTGTTAATCAAGATGAAGAGTCATATTGATACGAATACATTAATAATAAGGGGATCTTAGCACACCACCCTCAGTAATAGAACATCCAAACAGAAAATCAATAAAGAAACAAGAACATTGAATGACACATTGGACTAGATGGACCTCATAGATATATACAGAGAATTCCACCCTAAAACAACAGAGCACTCATTCTTCTCAAGTGCACATGGAACTTTCTCCAGAATAGACCATATACTAGGGCACAAATCCTGACTCAACTGATGCCAAAAGATTGAGATGATTCCCTGCATATTCTCTGATCACAATGCTTGGAAACTGGAGCTCAAGCACAAGCAAAAGTTTGGAAGGAATTCAAATACCTGGAAGCTAAAGACCACCTTGCTTAAGAATGCTTGGATCAACAAGGAAATCAAAGAACTTAAGCAATTCATGGAAACCAATGAGAATAAGACACTTCAGTCCAAATCCTATGGAATACAGCTAAGGCGATCCCAAGGGGGAAATACATAGCCATCCAAGTCGCCCTAAATAAAATTGAAAAATCCAGAATACACCTGCAGTATCTACATCTTAAAGAACTAGGGACTCAACAACAAACGAAACCTACTCCACACCCAAGAAGTGAAATAATTAAGATTAGAGCAGAGATCAAGAGATAGAAACTAGAGATACAGTAGAAACTAGAGATACAGTAGAGATAGAAACTAGAGATACAGTAGAGATACAGTAGTAGATACAATGAAACTAGAAGCTGGGTTTGTTTTTTTTACGAATCAGTAAGATCCATAAACCACTGGCCAAACTAATCCAAAAGAAAAGAGAGAAGACCCAAATTAATAAAATTGTGAATGAAATGGGAGATATCACGACTAACACCAAGGGAATAGAAACAACCATCAGAAATTATTATCAACATTTCTATTTCAAAAAGTTAAGAAACTTAGATGAAAAATATGTGTTCCTGGAATCCTATAAACTTCCCAAACTAAAATAGAAGGCAATTGACAACCTGAATAGACAAATATCTAATAATGAGTTGGAAGTAGTGATCAAAACCTCCCAAAGAACAAGAGCCCAGGACCTCACAGATTCCCTGGGGAATTCTACCAAACTTTCAAAGAAGAAATAATACCTATTTTCCTGAAGCTGTTTTAAAAAATAGAAACAGAAGGAAAACTTCCAGACTCTTTCATTGAAGCCAGCATTATGCTGATCCTCAAAGGCAAAGACCCCACCAAAAAGGAGAATTCCAGACCAATATCCCTGATGAATATGGATGTTATGATTCTCAACAAGATCCTAGCTAACAGGATCCAACTGTACATTAAAAATATTATCCAGGGATGCCTGGGTGGCTCAGTTGGTTAAGCAGCTGCCTTCGGCTCAGGTCATGATCCCAGCGTCCTGGGATCAAGTCCCATATCCGGCTCCTTGCTCGGCAGGGAGCCTGCTTCTCCCTCTGCCTCTGCCTGTGCTCGCTCGCTCTCTCTCCCTCTCTCTCTGACAAATAAATAAATAAATAAATAATCTTAAAAAAAATATTATCCACTATGACCAGGTGGGATTTATCCCTGGATTGCAAGTGTGGTTCAACATTCGCCAATCAATCAATGTGATAGAAACAAATCAATAAGAGAAGAGAGAAGAAGACACGAGTCCTCCCAAATGATGCAGAAAAAGCATTTGACAAGATACAGCATCGGTTCCTGCTTAAAACGCTTCAAAGTGTAGGGATAGAGAGAACATTCCTCAACTTTGTAAAACCTTCTGCCCATTTTTTGACATGATTATCTGTTTTGTGTGTGTTGATTTTGAGGAGTTCTTCATAGATCTTGGCTGTCTGCCCTTTCTCTGTAGTGTCATTTGCAAATATCTTTGCCCATTCCATGGATTGCCTCTTTGTTTTGTTGACTGTTTCCTTTGCTGTGCAGAAGCTTCTGACCTTGGTGGTAGTGAAAAGAAGGGCCATCTGTTCCCCAGGTTTCATAGCAGCCACAGTCCCCAAACTGTGGAGAGAGCCAAGATGCCCTTCAACAGGTGAATGACTAAATAAGATGTGGTCCATATATAAAATGGAATATTACACCTCCATCAGAAAGGATGAATAGCCAAATTTTGTATCAGCCTGGACAGGACTAGAGGGGGTATGCTGAATGAAATAAGCCAAGCAGAGATAGTCCATTATCATATGGTTTCACTTACTTGTGGAGTATATAGAATAACATGGAGGGCATTGGGAGTTGGAGAGAAGCGAGTTGGGGGAAATCAGAGGGGGTGATGAACCATGAGAGACTGTGGACTCTGAGAAACAAACAGGGTTTTGAAGAGGAGAAAGTTGCAGGGTTGGGTAAGACTGGCGATGGGTATTAAGGAGGGCATGTATTGCATGGAGCACTGGGTGTAGTGCATAAACAATGAATCTTGGAACGCTGGAAAAAGTAAAATTAAATTTGAGAAAATTTAAAGGAGAAATATATGTTTTTCATCACCACCATCATCCAGCTTCACCCCACACTCTTGCGTCTTCAAGTCCCCCTTTCAAGTTCAGTTCCTCCAATAGACTTTCCCAGACAAGATTAACCCCTCTGCCACAGGGATTGCTGAGCTTTCTCATGGTCCTATTCAGGGTTGCCCTTGAGTGGGATTGTTTTTGACAGCATCTAGAGGGCAGAGACCAAATCTGATTCAAACTTATTTCTTCTCAGGTCATCCTAGCACAATATGGCAAAGTTAGCCCTTGGTTGTTTAACTTATTTTTTTATTTTAATAGTCAGTGTGCTATAGACTGAATGTTTTTATTCCCTCAAAATTCATATGTTGGAATCCTAATTCCGAATGAGACAGAATTAAGAAAAAGGGCTTGGGGAGGTGATTAGGTCATGAAGGTGTAGCCCTCATGAATGGGACTAGTGCTCTTATAAAAGACAACCAACTTTTGCATCAACATGGATGGGACTGGAAGAAATTATGCTGCATGAAATAAGCAGAGAGCGTCAATTATCATATGGTTTCACTTATTTGTGGAACATAAGAAATAACATGGAGGACATGGGGAGATGGCAAGGAGAAGGCTGTTGGGGAAATTGGGGGGAGAGATGAACCTTGAGAGACTATGGACTCTGAAAAACAATCTGAGGGTTTTGAAGGGGCAGAGGTTGGGAAGTTGGGTAAGCCTGGTGGTGAGTACTATGGAGGGCACGTATTGCATGGAGCACTGGGTGTGGTGCATAAACAATGAATTCTGGTACACTGAAAAGAAATTTAAACAATTAAAAATAAAAAAGAAGACACCCCAGAGAGATCTCTTGCTCCTTCCATCATGTGAGGACATAGCAAAAACACATCTCCTTTGAAATAGAAAGTGGGCTCTCAGATACCAAATCTGCCAGGCTCTAAAAATGTAAAAGATATATTTCTATTGTTTTAAAGACACCCATTCTATGGTATTCTGTTATAGCAGCCTATGTAGACTAAGTGGAAACATGAAATTGCCAATATTCAACCATTTTTTGCTTACAAAACCAACAATTTCAAGTCATTGGTTTTTAACAGATGAAACAGAACCAGTATCAATGTCATCATTTCTTTGAATTTTATGATGCTCACTCAGCCAGAGTCAAATTTCTCTTAGGGTCTATGAAATTTTATAAACACATCCATACACATCCTGAGGCTATATGCACTCTTCGTGTTTGCCTGAATAACAAACTGCCTAGTTACTAAGGCTTGGACTGACTGAGTGACAAACTACCAGAATGCTGTATATACATCACAATGGCAAAAGCCTGCATCAGGGCCAGGGAGAGGCTCCCACCTCAGCTGCCTCTGTTTATTGACTCCTTGTGCTTATTAATGACAAAGGTAAGAACCTGCCACTCTATTGCTTTTTCCAAAATAAATATATAAATAAACAAACAAACAAACAAAACAAACCAAGTTCCTTAGCAGACTTTTATACTTTCTGTATATCTTCCCTTTATTCTTGGGGCCGAATTAAAACAAAGCAACCCTTCCAGTTGAAGGCAATTATGAAAGTGATTAAGTTATCTTGACTGTTTTTGTTTGCTCATTTTAGCATTTTATTTTTTAATTTTTAAAAAAATTTTTCAGTGTCCCAAGATACATTGTTTATGCACCACAGCTAGTGCTCTATGCAATATGTGCCCTCCTTAATACCCACCGCCAGGCTCACCTAACCTCCTACACCCTCCCCACCAAAACCCTCAGTTTGCTTCTCAGAGTCCAAAGTCTGTCATGGTTCACCTTCCCCTCCGATTCCTCCAAATTCACTTTTCCCTTCCTTCTCCTAATTTCCTCTATGCCATTCCTTATGCTCCACAAATAAGTGAAACCATAGGATAATTGACTCTCTCTGCTTGACTTACTTCACTCAGCATAATCTCCTCCAGTCCCATCCATGTTGATAATAAAAGTTGAGTATTCATCCTTTATGATGGGGCGTAATATTCCTTCGTATATATGGACCATATCTTCTCTATCTATTCCTCTGTTGAAGGGCACCTTGGCTCTTTGCACAGTTTGGTGATTGTGGCCATTGCTGCTACAAACTTTCACTACATCTGTACCTTTGGAGTAAATACCCAGTAGTGCAATTGCTGGGTCTCAGGAAGCTCTATTTTGAGTTTCTTAAGGAATCTCCACACTGTTTTCCGAAGTGGCTGCAGCAGCTTGCATTCCCGCCAACAGTGTAAGAGGGTTCCCCTTTCTCCACATCCCCTCCAACACATACTGTTTCCTGTTTTGTTAACTTTGGTCATTCTAACTGGTGTAAGGTGGTATCTCAATGTGGTTTTTATTTGAATTTCACTGATGACACAAAAATGGAAAAGCATTCTTCATTCAGTTTTGGTTTTGTTTTTTACAAATAAACCAATTTTAATGATATTGTTTTGTATTTATATAGCGCCTTCTTCAAGGACCTTTCATGCTTTAGAGACATTAAAACTAATTAATCACGACAACAACACTGTGAAGTAGGTATTACTCTCATTTTACAAGAGAGGAAGACTGAAACACAGGGAAGTTAAGTGACTTTCCCAGGGTCACACGGTTAAATTCACTGAAGAGCCAGGATGTTATAGTGTACAACAGACCTTCTTTATTACCAGTAGGGAGTATGACATACAGCAATTTGGGCTTTACACTGGAAGTTCTGTCTTACTATGCCACAGATCACTGGACTTCTAGAAACTATACCAGAGTGCCATGTCCCTGACTGTTAGCTTCATTTTGCACTGTCTGACATGCATAATTCTTATAAGAGCATCTATAGTGTTTGACACTTCCTGTTCACCAGATTCAATGAACATGATATATTTACTATAGTAAACCTGCATATTATTCTGCAGGTTGTTCAAAAGATCTGGGTCTCTGCATACTATATTGTGATAGAGAATCCTGGATCAAGATGATAAACGTATACTGCTGTGACTTTCATGTAAAAATTTCATGTGAAACTTAACTGCATTTGATTATGCTTTCTGGTGAGCATTAAGACGACATTCAACAAATCAATAACCATAACAAATACCAGAGGCTGTGATGATTCATTCTAGTAAATGCACTATCTCTGAAGCACTAACTGCAATTAGGATCACTACTTAGTACATTTTATGGTTGTCCACTGTCATATGCCACCTGCTTATGAAGATGAATTTAATCAGGAAGAGGATTACCTATCTTTTAAGATGACACCAAATTATGAAATTCCTCCCAGTCAAAATATTATTTTTGATTTACTATCATGGTGATGGAAGTAAGGACATATCGTTCAGGCAACTTTCCTTGGCCTTTACTACCATAATGTTTCATATTCCATGGTTCTGAGAATGAATGACTGCATTTATCCAGCAACTAAATATAACTACACAAGTTATGACTTGGGGTATCTGGCAAAATAACCATTCCAATTGGTCCACAGACCAACCGGATCAAGAAGTAAGATGTAAGATGGTCTTGGGATAAAGTATAATACATGATTTGGCTTCCATAAAACCCACCTTGAGTGCTCTGTTATCCATGTTGCTCAGACTCTCAAAAATTCTCGTCATTTTTATTTACCCAATGTAAAATTTTACCTAGAAATGGAAAGACATTTATCATATATAATTGTATTACATACTTATTATGGTGTTTTATAGGCTTTTTAAAATAATCCAAATGTACCTAGATTCTCCTTTAATAGTGGTTTCTGTGACTGTGAGCTGACTTAAGTCTGGAAGCCACAATTTTCCACTTAGGGAATTGAAATTAGCTGTATGAGCGGAATTGGATCCCTCAAAATTCAAATGATGAAGTCCCATAACCCAGCAATTTTGACTAAGACTCTTATTAGAAATAGGGCTTTTGCAGAGGTAACTAAGATAAAATGGGGCCATATAGGTGAGCTCTAACCCAGTGTCAAACAATATCACACATTTCTTCTAAGAAAGAATTGGAACACAAAGATACAGGTGAAAGATCATAGGAAGACAGAGGGTAAGATGGTCATCTACAAGCAAAGAAGAGATGCCTCCGAAGAAATTAACCTTGCAAGCAACTTGGTCTTAGACTTCCAGCCTCTAGCTCTGAAGAAATCAATTTCTGTTGTTTAAGCCAGGGAGTCAGTACAACTTTGTTATGATAGCCCTAGTAATACATAATTCTTCTACTTGCCTGCTCATTTTTTTTTGTTTATTTTATCCCTTAGAATACAGTGACATGTTAGCTAGCATAGATTCTTAGAGATGAAAGCAACCTGATTGTTATTTTGGTCTTGCTGTTCATTAGCCAAAGTACACCCAACTTAAATCTGATAGTTAATAACTGGCATCTGGCCTCTATCATCCCTGTATCCTATCATCCATTTAATACCAGGAAGGACAGTTTTATGTGAATCTTCTACTAGTAATCTCATCTTAGGAAAGATAACCCCTACTGAACTTCCCAGAGATGATGTCTCCCTTATTCATGTACATCTTTTTTGACTTAATTAAGTGAGAGGAGTGGTCTGAGATCTCCCAGGTAAGTTGTCTCCAGCCTCCCGTAATTAATCAGTTGTAGTACTCTTAATTCCCTGAGCCTCCCAAACTCTCCTTCAGATTTTCCTTCAAAGCAGCTTCAATATCTTCACCCCACTTACTGTAGGTCATTATCATGTTTTATTTCCTCTTCTTAAGATACTATTTAATTATTTATTTATTTATCAATTTAGCAGAGAGAGCAAGTGAGAGAGAGAGAGAGAGAGAGAGCACAAGTAGGGAGAGTGGCAGCAGATGGAGAAACAGGCTCTCTGCTGAGCATGGAGCCCGATGCAGTATTGAACCCAAAACCATGGGATCATGACCTGAGCCAAAGGCAGATGCTTAACCAACTGAGCCACCCAGGTGTCCCCATGTTCAATTTCTAAGGGACCACCTGAGCAGTGTCTCCAAGTACACTTTTGCCACAATGTTGAATCCTGAGTCATGAGAAAACCACTCCTTTTCCCCCCAAGATGAACGTTCCATCTATTCTGCTCTTTCACTTACAAGATTCATCCCCACATGTGTTTCCTATTTTTGCCAGTATAGATTAGCCAGACTTGCAGGTCTTTTCATATGTAATTTCTTTCTTTTTGGAACGAAGCCTGTGTTTACTCATTTGAGCTAGATTATGACCCTGGTTATCATATAGAGGTAATGGGAATGTAATGACAAGGTGGCTCATATTGTACAATATCACCACACGTTTTATCTGCAGGACACAAAGTCTTGGGAAACTTTCTCCTCAGGAGTAACAGAGAAAGAGCTTGCTATTGTGCTCCATATTGTCTAAGAAATCTGGCAGTTTAATAGTCTCAGACTAGTTCAAATGAATATCTCTATCCTAGGTTTCAGGGTTCCACTCTTTCCCTTTTAAGGTCCATATTTTGGCATAGAAGACCTGTCAACGCTGGATAGTCTCTTTTGCAGTTCTGTCATTATTACAATTAGAATTTGAGCCTGGGACGCCTGGGTGGCTCAGTTGGTTAAGCGGCTGCCTTCGGCTCTGGTCATGATCTCAGCATTCTGGGATCGAGTCCCGCATCGGGCTCCTTGCTCGGCAAGGAGCCTGCTTATCCCTCTGCCTCTGCCTGCCTCTCTGCCTGTGCTTGCTCTCACTCTCTCTCTCTCTGATAAATAAAAATAAAATCTTTAAAAAATAAAAAAAAAGAATTTGGGCCTGACTTTCAGCAGTTTATCCCTGTAGTTCCAGAAGATGAGGGTTGTCATTGGTTAGGTTTTACAGAAGTAGACACAAAACTGGAGTTGAAGGCACGATATATATATATATATATATTTTTTGCATCAACACATGTGGAAAGAATGTGAAGGCAGGAGAATTGGGGAGAGGAAGATGTTAAACTGAAAAGCAGGCCTGACATAACCTCAGACAATATGGCAAAAATTCTGGAGCACATATTACCAATCAGCATTAAACTCAGCAGGTTGAAATACTTAGACCTTTATATGCCTGCTTTACACATTTACTTTATATGGACTACCCTGGAAATTGAATGATGTTGGGTCAGTTGGTTTTTTGCAGCTGAGGCAGACCCTAAAGAAACTGACACCTAGAGATTGTCTGCAGTCTGCACTTCCTGCAGTTGGGAGGCACGTCTCTGTTTACCATAATGGTCTCTTTAGACAAACCCATAAATCCCTCTAGATTTCACAGCATACCTCCAGTTGGTAGTTGGCTGATCTGAACATGTCATTTACTTTTTTCAAGATTCCCAAAGCAGTTTTTAAAAGCCAATCAACTCTATAATCCTCATAATTACTAACATCCTCATATTATCCAACTTCTGCACTTACTGTGTAAACAACTCTTTCATTAGCCCAATTCTCCTTCCAGTGAGCATCTTAGTAAATGTGATAGTACAGCATTTCAGTAATTACTGCAATCACAATAATATCAACTCCGGGTTCCTCGTTGTTATCTCCAAAAGCCCATCTTAAGGCTCTCCAATCTTCCCCCAAAGGAATAGTGTGATAGATGAAGGTTTTGTGCAAATAGTATATTTATACTATTGCTTTAGCCAACAGGGCTAATGAACAGGAAGAGTGAAAAGGGGAGAGAAGAAGCTTTTTTTTTTTAATTTTAAAAAGATCTTCTATTGGAAGGAAGGAAGGAAGGAGAAAGGAAAGATGAGAGGGAGGGAAGAAAGAAAGAATGAAAGAGAAAGAGATAAAGAGAAAGAGAAAGATTTGTTATTGATTTGACTGCTGCTATTGAAAATTGGTGCTTGATCTCACAGGCCCCTTGAGAAATTTGATGAAATGCAATGTAGAGCTGTCACCAGGGACATGACAGGAGGAACCATTTATCCATTGACTCCCGCGAGCCATTGATCAAGAGTGGCTGAAGGGTATTAACTGCCTGCATTTCCACACTGCATAATACTGAATACTGAGTATGTTCTTTAGGTCCCACAAAGTGGCACCAGAGAATCTTCTGGAGCCATAATTAAGAGGTATTAATGTGGACCCAATCATGGGTGGGGACTCACAAGTCACTTGCAAGAAAATAGTCAAAGCTTTCATGTAATCGGTTACCATAAAAGTAGCTAAAATAACAAGTAGGACCAGAATTGTTTTAAGTGGTGCATGAGGGGCATTCAATGCACAGTCCCATTCATCAAGCAGTAGCGTTCAGGACTAGACCAGGAATGGCTGATTAAACATCTAGTACATCATTGAGGTCTGGAGAAGCTGGAAGTCTTAAATGTTGAAATCTGAAGCAAGGTCCAAATCAGAATATTTCAGAGCTTATGAACCTGAAAAATTCTTCTCTTCTCTCTTAATTTGTTCTTTGATTCTCTGTATCACAGTGAGATGAAAATTCAAAATTTCAAATGACAAAACTAATTTGAAGTTTTCCTTCTGCCCTTGTTTCCTATTAAATATACATGCGGGCAATGTGCCATTATTGACATTTTTAAAAGAGCTTTATTTTTCTTTGAGCAATTTTAGGTTGCAAATTGCAACCTAAATTGCAAAATTGAGATCAAAGTACAGAGGTTGCCTATATATCACTAGTCCCTATTCATAGCACAATTATCAATGTCATTCAACAGTATGGTAAATTTGTTGCAATTACAAACCTCCATTGGCAAATCATAATCTATATGCATAATCAAACTCTGTAATTTACACTAGAATTCACTCTTGGGATACTACACTATGTGTATGGAAAACCATAAAATGTCCTCTATCATATTGTACAGAATATTTCCACTGCTCTGAACATTCTCTTTTCATGCCTATTTATCCCTTCTTCTCACCCAGAAAAACCACTCATCTTTTTATTGCCTCCATACTTTTGCCTTTTCTAGAATATCATATAGTTGTGATCAGATAGTAATTTTCAGGTTGGGTTATTTCACATGATAATATTAATTTAAGGTCCTTCCATGTCTTTGCATGGCTTAATAACTAATTTCTTCCTAGAACTAAATATTCTATGCCTGGATATACCACAGTTTCTCTATTAACTAACTGAAGGACATTTTGGTTCTTCTAAGCTTTGTTAATTAAATGAACAAAGCTGTTATAAACATCCATGTGTAGGGTTTTGTATGGACAAAGGTTTTCAGCTTCTTTATGTAATACCAAGGAGTATGAATTACTGGATCATGAGGTAGGGGTATGTTTAGTTTTATTGAAATCACTAGACTATATACCAAAGTAGCTTTACCATTTTGCATTAGTAGCAGAACTGTGTGAGAATTCCTGCTATTCCACATCCTCACCAACACTTGGTGTTCTCAGTGTTCCAAGTTTTGGACATTCTAATAGGTGTGTATTGCTATCTTATTGTTATGCTGATGACATATGATATGGAGCATCTTTTCATGTGCTTATTTGCCATCTGCATACCAACACTGATAATGTCTATTAAGATCTTTGGCCCGTTTTAAAATGAATTATATTTTTATTGTAAAATCAATTAACACAGAGTGTATTATTAGTTTCAAAGGTAGAATTTAGTGATTCATCAGTTGCATATAACACCCAGTGTTCATTACATCAAGTGACCTCTAATGTCCGTCACCCAGGTACAACATCCCCCCACCCAACTTCCCTACAGCAACCCTCAATTTGTATCCTATACTTAAGAGCCTCTTAAGGTTTGTCTCCCTCTCTGATTTTATCTTATTTTATTTTACCTGCCTCTTAGTCATCTGTTTTTTTCTTAAATCCACATATGAGGGAAATCATATGGGATTTGTATTTCTCTGGATGACTTTGTTTCCTTAGAATACTATGCTCTAGTTCCATCCACATCATTGCAAATGGCAATATTTCATTCCTTCTGATAGCCAAGTAGTAATCCATTATTTTCTTTATCCATGCATCTGTCCATGAACATCTGTGCTGTTTCCATATTATGGCTATTTTGAGCACTATTGCTAAAACCTGGGGTACAAGTGACCCTTCAGATTACTATGTTTGTATCCCTTGAATAAATATTTAGTAGTGAAATTGATGGGTCGCAGGGTAGCTCTATTTTTAATTTTTTGAGGAACGTCCATGCTGTTTTCCACAGTGGTTGCACCAGCTTGCATTCCCACCAACAATGTAAGAGGGTTCCCCTTTTTCTGCATCCTCACCATCTGTTGTTCACTGAGTTGTTAATTTCAGTCATTCTGACCAGTGTGAGGTTGTAACTATATCATTGTGGTTTTGACTTGTATTTCCCTGATGCTGAATGATGGTGAGTAATTTTTCATGTGTCCATTGGCCATTTTTTGTATTCTTTGGAGAAATATCTGTTCATATCTCTGCCCATTTCTTGACCTGATTGTTTTTTGTGTGCTGAGTTTGAGAAGTTCTTTATAGATTTAGATACTAGACCTTTATCTGATAAGTCATTTGCAAATATTCTCTCCTATACTGTAGGTTATCTTTTAGTTTTTGTCACTGTTTTCATTGCTGTGCAAAAGCTTTTTAATTTGCTGAAGTCCAATGCTTCATCTTTGCTTTTGTTTCTCATGCATTCAGATGTGTATAGAAAAATGTTGCTGTGGCTGAGGTCAGAAAGGTTACTGCCTATGTTTTCCTCTAGCATTTTGATGGAATCCTGTCTTGCATTGAGGTCTTTCATCCATTTTGAGTTTATCTTTGTGTATGGTGTAAGAGAACGGTCCTGTTTCCTTCTTCTGCATGTGGCTGTCCAATTTTCCCAACACCATTTATTGAAGAGACTGTCATTTTCCCATTGGATGTTCTTTCCCACATTGTCAAACATTAGTTGCTCATAGGGTTGAGGTCTATTTCTGACTACTCTTACCAGTTCCATCAATCTGTGTTTCTATTTTTGTGCCAGTACGATTGTCTTGGTGATTATAGTTTTGGAATACAGCTTGAAGTCCAGAATTATGATGTCACAAGTTTTGGTTTTCTTTTTCAACATTCTTTTCTCTGTTAAGCGTCTTTTGTGGTTCCATACATGTTTTGGGATTGTTTAGTCCAGCACTGTGAAAAATGTTAAGGCATTTTCATGGGGATTGCATTGAATGTATATGTTGCTTTGGGTAGTATAGACAGTTTAACAATATTTGTTCTTCCAACCCATGAGCATGGAATGCTTTTCCATTGCTGTGTGTCCTTCTTAATTTCTTTCACAGGTGTCCAATAGTATTCAGAGTACAGAGTTTTAATTCTTTGGTTAGGTTTCTTCCTAGGTATCTTCTGGTTTTTGGTGCAGTTGTAAATGGAATATATTCTTTGATTTCTCTTTCTGCTGTTTCATTGTTGGTGTACAGAAATGCAAATGACTCTGTGCATTGCTTTTATATCTTGCCAATTTGCTGAATTCCTGTGTGAGTTCTTTTGGGTAATTTTGTCACAGAGTCTTTTGGGTTTTTCACATAGAGTATCATGTCGTCTTCAAATAATGAAAGTCTGACTTCTTCTTTGCTGATTTGGATGCCTTTTATTTCTTTTTGTTGTCTAATTGCTGAGGCTAGTTGAACAACAGTGATGAGAGTGGATATTCCTGCCATATTCCTGACCTTAGGGGAAAAGCTCTCAGTTTTTCCCCATCAAGGATGATATTCACTGTGGGTTTTTCATATATGGCTTTCATGATATTATGTTGCCTCTATCCTACCCTGCAGAGAACCTTATTCAAAAAAGTATGCTGTATTTCCTTTTTTTTATTGTGTTATGTTAGTCAACATAAAATACATCATTCTTTTTTCTTTTTTTAAAATTTCTTTTCAGTGTTCCCGAATTCATTGTTTATACACCACACCCAGTGTTCCATGCATTAAGTGCCCTCTATAATACCCACCACCAGGCTCAATCAACCCCCATACACCTCCCCTTTAAAACCCTCAGTTTGTTTCTCAGAGTCCACAGTCTCTCACGGTTCATCTCCCCCTCCAATTGCCCCCAAGTCACTTCTTTCCATCTCCCCATGTCCTCTGTGTTAGCCTTATGCACCACAAGTAATTGAAACCATAGGATAACTGACTCTCTCTGCTTGACTTATTTCACTCATCATAATGTCTTCCAGTCCCGTCCATGCTGATACAAAAGTTGGGTATTCATCCTTTCTTATGGAGGCATAATACTCCATAGTATATATGGACCATATCTTCTTTATCCATTCATCTATTGAAGGGTATCCTGGCTCTTCAGGGATATGCCCAACTGTAGCAGACTTCTAAAAGTTCCAGTTTTTCACTCTGTTGCTTTTAATAATTTCCAGTATCCTCCGTAAGCAAAATCCCTCCCCTCCGAGGTTTATATTCTGATATATTGCTCCAGATTTGGGTCTCTGCACCTTCTACCTTGCAAAAAAATTGTTCCTTTTCTATTTGTAGAATGGAAGCAAATCTTTTCTCAGATCTCCCATTGAATATTGAAGGTGTCTAGAGTTATTGATAACTATTGAGCTGAGTTCCAGACACTAGACGAAATTAGGTTCCTCCTATTCCTCTCTCATCTTAACTCTTCCCAAGATTATTTTCTTATTGTTGAATTTTAGAGTTTTTTTCTATTTTAGATAATAATCCTTTATTAGATATATATTTGGTAAATATTTTCTTCCAATCTGTGGCTTGTCTTTTCATTTTCTTGACATTATCTTCTGCAAATATTTAAAAAATTTTTTAAATTTTAATCTTTTTTTTAATTTTAAGGAACTCCAGCTTATCAATTATTTATTTGCATAAACAATGAATTCTGGAACACCAAGAATAAATTTTAAAAAATAAATAGAATTTTTTAAAAAATTTCTCTTTATATAAAAGAAAAGATCAAAGCTTCTGCACAACAAAGGAAACAGTCAACAAAACAAGGAGGCAACCCAAGGGTGGGAGAAGATATTCACAAATGACAGTACAGACAAAGGGCTGATATCCAAGATCTATAAAGAACTCTTCAAACTCAATACACACAAAACAGATAGTCGTGTCAAAAAACGGGCAGAAGACATGAACAGACACTTCTCTAAAGAAGACATACTAATGGCTAACAGACACACGAAAAAATGTTCATCATCACTAGCCATCAGGGTGATTCAAATACTCTTGCCTGTAGTTTTATATCCAAAAAGTCATTGCCATACTCAATGTCATCTAGGTTTTCTTCTTTGTTATCTTCTAGGAATTTTGTAGATTTTCATTTTACATTTAGGTCTATGATCCATTTTGAGTTGTTTGTTTATTTGTTTTTTTAAAAGATTTTATTTATTTATTTGACAGAGAGAGAGAGAGAGAGTGAGAGAGAGATCACAAGTAGGCAGAGAGGCAGGCAGAGAGAGAGAAGGAAGCAGGCTCCCTGCTGAGCAGAGGGCCCGATGTGGGGCTCTATCCCAGGATGCTGAGATCATGACCTGAGCTGAAGGCAGAGGCTTTAACCCACTGAGCCACCCAGGCCCCCCTATTTATTTGTTTTTATGAAGGATATAAGGTTTGTGTTTCTCTTGCTCCTTTCTGGAATATCAGTTGACTATATTTACATGGGTCTACTTTTGGGCTCTGTATTCTGTTCCATTGATCTATTTGCCTGTTCTCTTGCCAATATCACACTACCTTAATTACTGTAAATTTATATTGTCTTGAGGTGAAGTTATACTGTTCTCCAAATTTGTTCTTCTCCTTTTCTATTGTGCTGGCCATTCTGGGTCTTGCATCCCATAGAAACTGTGGAATCAGTATATGGATATCACAAAATAATACTAAGATTTTGATAGGTATTGTTCTGAATCTATAGATCAAGTTGGGAAGGACTAAAATCTCAACAATACTGAATTTTACTATCCACGGATAAGGAATATCTCTCCATTTATTTAGTATTTTAGAAATTTTATTCATCAGGATTTTGTAGTTTCTCTCATATATTTTACGTATCTTGTTAGATTTATAACTAAATATTTCGTATTTAGGAGTACTAATATGAATTGGTGTTTTTTCCTTTAAAAAAATTTTTATGCTATGCTAGTCACCATACAGTACATCATTAGTTTTTGATGTAGTGTCCCATGATTTATGGTGTGTGTACCACGCCCAGTACTCCATGCAATCTGTGCCTTCCTTAATACCCATCACCAGGTTTATGCGTCCCTCCAGCCCCCTCCCTTCTAAATCCCTATTTGTTTGCCAGAGGCCATAGGCTTTCATGGTTCCTCTTCCCCTCCAATCCCGCCCCCACCTTCATCTTTCTCCTAATATCCTCCATGTTATTCCTTAGGTACCACAAATAAGTGAAACCATATGATAATTGACTTTCTCTACTTGACTTCTTTCATTTAGCATAATCTCCAGTTTCATCCATGTTGATGCGAAAGTTGGAAATTCATCCTTTCTAATGGCTAAACAATATTCCATTGTGTATATGATCCAAATCTTTATCATTCATCTGTCGAAGGGCATCTTAGATCTTTCCACAGTTTGGACACTGTGGACATTGTTGCTATGACCATTGGGGTACATATGGCCCGTCTTTTCAGTACATCTGTATCCTTGGGGTAAATACCCAGTAGTGCAATTTCTGGGTCATAGGATAGTTCTATTTTTAATTTTTTTTAACTTTATGCTATTTGAGAAGAGAGAGAGTTGGACTTCTTCATTGCCAAGTTGAATAATTTTGATTTCTCTTTGTTGTCTGATTGCTATTGCTAGGACTTTAAATCTATGATGAACAAGAGTGGTGAGAGTGGCCATCCTTGTCCTGTTCCTGATCTCATTGGGGAGGCTGTGAGCTTTTTCCCATTGAGGATGATATTCACTGTGGGTTTTTCATAGATAGACTTTATGAAGTTGAGGGATGTTCCCTCTATCCCTATACTTTGAAGCGTTTTTTTTTATTGTATTTAGTTTTTTTAACTTTATTTAAGCTTTATTTAAACATATAATGTAACCCCCCCCACCCTCTCCCAACCCCTCTTCCCCTCACCCCCCTCAGTTTGCTTCATGACACCAAGAGTCTCTTTTGGTTTGTCTCCCTCCCGATCCCATCTTCTTTCATTTTTACTTTTCCTACCACCTTAACTCCCACCCCCGTTGCATCTCCACTTCCTCATATCAGGGAGATCATGTGATAGTTGTCTTTCTCCAGTTAACTTATTTCGCTAAGCATAATACGCTCTAGTTCCATCCATGTTGTCGCAAATGGTAAGATTTCATTTCTTTTGATGGCTGCGTAGTATTCCATCGTATATATATACCACCTCTTCTTTATCCATTCATCTGTTGATGGACATCTAGGTTCTTTCCATAACTTGGCTATTGTGGACATTGCTGCTATAAACATTCAGGTACACGTGCCCCTTTGGATCACTACGTTTGTATCTTTAGGATAAATACCCAGTAGTGCAATTGCTGGGTCATAAGGTAGCTCTATTTTCAATTTTTTGAGGAACCTCCATGCTGTTTTCCAGAGTGGTTGCACCAGCTTGCATTCCCACCAACAGTGTAGGAGGGTTCCCCTTTCTCCACATCCTCGCCAGCATCTGTCATTTCCTGACTTGTTCATTTTAGCCATTCTGACTGGTGTGAGGTGGTATCGCATTGTGGTTTTGATTTGTATTTCCCTGATGCCCAGTGATGTGGAGCACTTTTTCATGTGTCTGTTGGCCATCTGGATGTCTTCTTTGCAGAAATGTCTGCTCATGTCCTCTGCCCATTTCTTAATTGTATTATCTGTTCTTTGGGTGTTGAGTTTACTAAGCTCTTTATAGATTTTGGATTGGTTTCAGTGTGCACATTTGTAGATGTCTGGTGTGTCTGACAGTAATACCCTGATCTCCTGTGGTCCATGTGGGGTGGTGTAGCTGTGGGTGAGGGGTAGAGTTATGGCATGTAGGCAGTGTGTATGGGGAGCATGGGATATATATGTGCAGTGAATTCTTGCACAGTATGGCTGTGTGTTGATTTTTGTATGGTTTCAGTGTGCGTGTTTG